>APFE031726790.1:290605-306083 GCA_000404065.3 Pinus taeda | reverse complement strand
ACAAGGTGCAACACGAACGACAGGGATTCTGGACACACAGCTTTTGGATGGAACAGTTGCATGAATCCCTAATACAGGGAACACCAGAGGCTGACATAATCATTACTTGTACAGTGTTTTGTATTGGCATGTTAGTTTTCCATTGAGGAAGGTGTTGGTTGATAGACAGGATGCTTAAGACAATCTCTTGCACAAGATGGATGAGTTGACAATGTTATTGATGGATGTAGAGAGTCGTCTTACTACGAGGATGGAGACCACCCCATGGACTTGGACACCTCCTTACCTTCATGAGTCACAAGTTTATCTTATCTGTTGTTCTGCTTTGTTTAAATCTTTGGTTTCTAGGATAGCTTCTTTTTTGGCTAGTTTTCCCATCGTTGGGTAGTCACTTTCCTTTATATCCCATTGCTGTTAGTTCCTTGTATGCAGTCAAAAACACTAGTTCTTATTTTTTTTAGTCCCTCCATTGGTTTGCCCTTATAGGGAGAGCTGTACTTTAATTGTGTTAGGTGCTTTCTTCCTCGGCCCATTTTTGGACAATTTCTGACAATCAATTATTCTATCTCTGATTTGGTTTCCCATGTGGCAAGCCAAGGACAGATAACATCTCTTGACTTCAACTTACAAAACAAAAACAAAAAAATTGTTCACTAGCAGAATGATTTTTTAGCGGCAAAATGGCCATTACTGATTATTTACCTTTTCCAATCATTCGGCTATAACAAGATTTATATGATTAGGACATCTTTACAGGAAAAATTGACTTGTATCCCTTTATTAGTGGAATGAAACTTATTCCTTCTGGAGCGTTTTGATCATCTACTAATGCATAAAGTTTCTTCCATAGTAGAATGACATCTCTCCCTTGTGTATTTCTTGATTCCTCAATTAGTAAATTGAATACAGCTATTCTTCCCTTGATTTTGACTATATCTTCCTTCCACCAAAACAATCAAAACATGATCATTGAACAAGATAAAGCTATGTTGAAAGTGTTCTGACAAGGCCAAAGCATCAGTTAATCATGCTTAGTTAATCATCAGAATCAAGTTTCTCTCATTTCTCAATCGCTTTGTCAATTTCTATCCCCTCTTGTTCTTTCAAAACCCTTTTCTCTTGTTCTCACTGATGATTAAACACGGAGCACATACTCTTGCCAGTCTGCATCCCTAGCATCTCTAAAAGATCAAAAAAAGAGGACTGAGATGTCCAATTCCTTTCTATAGCTGGTGGTACGCCGAACTAATTATCTTCCAAAACATAAGTACCTCCATCACAAATTGGTTGAAAGTAAATGTGAGATGCATGACACATACCCATCTAAAGTAATCCAACATGCCTCAGTATTAATAAATTGTTACAAACTAATCTATATATCATAAAATAACCTTTCCATCAATAGGATATAACATATGAACTGTTGATGAACTTCTATTAGTTCCTACAAATACATCCTCAATTGTTATCCATGATCTTCAATTGTCATAAAAATTGAGGCAAATAATATATTGTGTCGATATTTGTTCTAATCAACAAGAATGATCATAACCTAACTTTAGCAACTTTGTGCTTCTTCAAAAGTAAAGCTATATCCTCTGAAAATATGTGGGTGATTCCATCACTAAGTTAAAGATATGCTAAAAATTGATCTTCTGCTAACTAAAACCATTGAGAATGTTGCTCAGGGATGAACATCACCCATTGTCAAGTTGGAATTCCAAACTCCTAGATAGTCAAGATTATAAACTTAATCTATCATATACGGTCAAAAATTGCATTTTAGTGCTATCCCATCAATTTCAATGAGTTCACCTTGCTAATATGCACTTTTTGTTGCAGAGACAAAGGAAAACTATATTAAAATTTCAAACTTTTCAGTGTGCACTATTATATTGATTCACACCCCTCTCAGTGTAATCATATTTCTAACCATTGGTATCAGAGCAGGTTCCTTCATAAACAGCCTAACAACTGGAAGGAAGATCTTTCAAAGATAATGGCCAGCAAAAGGAAGAGTCAGATGAAGTCATCCAAGAAGAAGACAGGCCACATCAAAGTTTGTGAGTATACTAGCAATATATTAGATAAAAAAGAAGTGAAGTTATATTCAGAAGAAGAGGTTGAGGTTAAGGCGGATCTTCAAAATGAGCACACTGTTGATCTAGAAGCAATTAGATCACAAGGGACCATGGTAAATCAAGATTGCATTTCCCCAGATGGAGTACCATTATTGAATGGATTAGGTTATGCATTTTCGAAGGTAAGAATGAAGATTTATTTAATAGCTCTTGGCCTAGATGTATAGTTGTCTATAGTAGATGGAAAGAAGAATGAATATAATACAGAAGCCAAGAAGGTTATCTTGAGTGGACTATCAATTTCAGCCTCTGATAAAGTAAGAGATTGTGAAACTGCAAAAGAAATGCTAGATCAGTTGCAATACATGCATACATATATATATATATATATTATATATATATATAGGAGGAATCAAAAGGAATCAACAAAGGTTGAACACCTTGATTGCACAAGTAATGAATCAGATGATAAAGGAAACTCCCTTTTCATAAGTGCCAAGCTTTGATCATCAAAAGTATTCAGAGGATGAAGATGGTCATGGAGGTGAAGAAGATGCGAATGAGGTGTTATCCACAGATAAGCTACTATTTTGTTGCAATTGTAAAAGAATAGGTCATCTTACTCTTTATTGTTCATATGCAAGTTTAGAAAATGACAATAATAAAGGAGAACTAGAAGTTGAGAGAACATCCCATGAGCAAAATAAGAAAAGTTCTTATGACAATCCATATGAAGGACATGAAGAAGGGATTTTACTATGTCTATGGAGGAGACATTGGATTCGGAGAAAGAAGAAGCCCATGATGAGAAGATGTATTTTAGAATAACTTATTTCTACTCTAGAGGTGATTAATGGCTCACAGTAACAAATCAAAGACAAAAGGAATCGTTGTAGGTTTATGAGAAGAAAGATCAGGATGTTGAAGAATTAATGAAGACAATTGTTATCCTGAAGACTCTGCAGGAAGAACTCAAAAGAGTGAATGGAGTAGTGATTAATCAGCTAAATGAATGGGAAGGTCATTGTGAAAAACTAGAAGCTGAGATTATTGCACCAAGAAATGATCTAGAAACAACCAACGATGAGGTAAATCAATATTCAAAGTTTGACAAGTGTACCAAAATCTTAGATGGTATTCTTAACAATGAAAGATCCCCTCACGAAAATTGGTCTGGGCTATGAAGGAGAATTAAGCACTAAGATAGCTGAAGACAGAATCAATCAGCTATGTTGAAGTAGCCAAAGGACCTAACAGAAATGCAGCCAAAGGAAATCAGCAACAACAAAGAAAATAAGCGAACAAGAATACAACTTAGCAGCAACAATAGAAAGTTCACAACAGCAATTCAAACAACCATAGAGAACAAGTGAAAAATCAGCACAGATTTTATCCCCCTCAAAGATGAAGTCATCAAAGACTCAGAAGCTTCCCTTCTCAAAGGCAAAGTACTCCCAAGTATCGGAGCTTTTTCTATGAACATTGTTTTTCTTGCAATATTTTTGGGCAAAAGTCATAGATTGTAGACATTATGTAAGAAATCAGAATAATAGCAGCAAGAAAGCATATAAGATCTCAAGGAATGGTTATGTAAGCAGTAACTCTAGAGGCTATGATGCTTTCCGAAATTACAATTCTTGCGCCCCCTTCTTAGATCATGTTGAATGCTACATATGTAACAATTTTGGGCACAAGGCAAAAGATTGTAGAAGTAAGTTGTTAGCACTTTAAAGCAAACCAAACAAAAGGAACTAACTCAGACCAGGAAGGAGAAATCAGACGCAAATATCATTAACATAAAACTAAGTTCAAAGGCATGGTAAAGAAAGCAAGAATAGAAAGAGAAATGTGAGTTACTTTTGTGTGCTCGAAATACAAATGATCAGTGGTATATAGACAGTGGATGCTCTCATCACATGACAGGAGATAAAAGCATATTTCACTTTCTAAAAAAGGTCAAGGTGTCAACATTATTCTTGGAAATGATACCTCAGCTAAAGTAATAAGAAAAGGAAAAATTGTTGAAGAATGTAAATAGTGTCAGTCTTCATAATTGTATTTGAATATATTTATCAAAAGAAAGAAAGAAAAAAATTATTATTAAATAAATTGATTTATTAAAACATGGGTTTCATGCTTGGGTCAACTGTTTTTAGGTCAAAGCCTCCATTGAAGGCTTCTAGGTTTTATGTCAAGTGTCCCTGTCCATGTCACATTGTAAAAGACCCTTCATGGGATTTATTTGTCAAAGAAGAAATTTATTTTATTGTAAAATAAGTCAATTAGACCTCCTCCACCAAGTCGGCCTCAAACTGGACAAGTCGGCCTAAACTAGGCAGCAAAATCACTATATAAAGTCAGCAATGTTGAAATTTGGTACCGGAGGATAGGTGGTTCCCTAAGGCTTTGATCTTTGGCCTGCGAAAAGTGTCCAAAAGAATTTATTTTCTCTCCTAAAGTAACTTTATAATTTTTATAAAGTTACTAAAGTCTAATTTTAAAGTGACTTTGATAAAGTTAATGTAAAATTACAAAGGAAAAGTGACTTTGGAAATAAATGACTAAATGGGTCTTTATTAAAGTGGGGTGAGTTAAAAAATAAAAAGTGAGATTTAAATGAGCAATTAATCTCAGCCCTAGATCTCAATCTATTTCAGCCATTGGATTTAGAAGTTACCCAAAAGTCACTTAAGATTAAATTAAAGGAGGCAAAAGGAGGCAAAAGGTCATTCATTCTTTCATGAGCAGATTGAGAGAAGGAGAGCAAGAAAGCAAGGGAGATTTCTGGACAAGGAGGAGAAGGAGACAGCAACTTGGCACACATTCCAAGGCAGCAGTTGAGTAGATTTGTACAGCCGATTCAGCACACAATGGAAGGCTGATTTTGGCACGATTTTCTAAAAATCTGTACAACTGGTTTGCACAGAAATCGAGGAGCAATTTGATGTTTTTCTTGCACACAAATTGAGGTCCGTACAACACATTTATTGCAGTCCGTACAGCGCATATAATGCAAGTCATACAACAGCATTTAAGGCTGAGAGTGGGCACAAAAATCGAGGAGGTCGTACAGCATTTAATGTTGTCATGTTTGCTATAATTTCCAGTTTGCTGTGAGGCACAAGAAAAGAGATAAGTTGTAAATTTGCTTGCTGATTTTTTGCTGAATATTTCTCACTGTAAAAAAAGGCATTTTCAGAAATAAAGAAGAGCTCTCGAACTGGTTTTTCCCAAGAGTTGTAGGGGGTTTTTTCAGGGTCACATTGACCAAAAATCATTGTGTTCAAATTGTTAAATGACTGTTTGAACCTGCTGATTTTTTATTTCTGCATTTTCCAGCCTTCTGTAAAATTTCCAGAATTTGTGTTTTCAGCAAAAAATTATTTTTTCAGTTGTTGAATGTATGGATATGGGAAAAGAGCATTTAACTATATGGGAGAAATAAGGTGAAACTGAAAACCGGGGTGGGAAATGAGAAATTTCTACATGGTATCAGAGCTTGAGTGCTGAAGTGCAGTTTGGGACAGCAAGAAGGAAAATTACAACCTGCTGATTTTTCACTCAGAAAATTCCAACAATCTGTTTTTTCACGAACAGCAGTTTTATCTTTACTACAACGATGTTATTTTTCAGTTTTAGGACAGCAGGATGCCATTGGGAATGAGGGTGGAGGATAGGCTAGATGGGCATACAAACTACAGCGTTTGGAAAGAGAGAATGCAGAATATCTTTGAGGAGGCAGAAGTCTGGGATATCATGGTGCATAGCACACAGAGCCCTGTTGTTGTGCCTACTGATGCTACTCAGTTGGCTGAGTATAATAAAAAGAACAACAAGGGTAGGAGGCTGATTCTAGACGGAGTCAAAGATCATTGCATTCCTCATGTGAGAGAAGAGCAATGCCCATGAGATGTGGACAGCATTGTCCAATCTCTACCAGAGTACCAATGAGAACCGGAAAATGGTCCTGAAGGAGAAGCTGAAGAACATTAAGATGGGTAATGATAGTGCAGTTGAATATCTCACAAAGATTACTAATGTGAGAGATGAGTTGGAAACAATTGGAGAGGCCATTCCACCCACTGAGTTGGTGCGGATTGCAGTGAATGGCCTCCCCCGTTCATGAATGAACTTTGCTAATGGGGTTTGTGCACGTGAGACCCTTCCCACATGGGAGAGGTTTTGGGATGATTACATTCATGCGGAAATCAGGAAAGGTCAGCTTGGGGCAGCCAAGCCAATTGAGCAAGATGAGGATGTAGCACTGTCAGCAGGAGGCAAGAAAGGCAAAGGGAAGAAGCAGACTTCCACAAGCAATGGTGGGGGCACACAAGGTAACACACAAAAGGACTATTCCAAGGTGAAGTGTTGGAATTGTCAAAAGATGGGACACTATGCAGTTGTGTCCGAAGAAGAAGAAGAAGAAGGGGAAGAACTAAAGCGTGGCAGCTTCAGCAGAGGTTGAGGACTTTGCAGTTCGTTTTGACCTGGAGTTTGGGTTCACTGCGTATGAGTCCTCTAGTGCAGGATCATCTGCCACACAGGTTCAGAGGGAGCATGCTTTTCCCTCGATTAGCGGAGCATCTTCAGGTATCTGGTATGTGGACAGTGGGGCTTCACGTCACATGACAGGAGTCCGTGAGTACTTCTCTAAGCTTTCAGAGAGTGACACTAATATAGAGGTAGTACTCGGTGATGACAGAGTTGTTAGAGCAGTCGGGGTGGGAACACTGACATTTCAAAGGGAGTCCAAACCTCCCTTGAAGGTGTCAGATGTTCTTTATGTGCCAGGGATGAGGAAGAACCTCATATCCGTCTCAGCTTTGGAGGACAGAAGATATGAGATACTATTCAGGGGAGGACAGGGGTTGATGTATCCCAGGGGCACTCCAGCTGATTCAGCAAGAGTGATAGGTGTACGCTATGCAAAGGTGTACAAGTTTGCATTCCAGTCCCTTGTGGCATTAAGCAGTAGTACCGACAGCAAAGCTAGCAGTTCTGAGCTATGTGAGATTTGGCACCGCAAGATGGGACATATGCATTATGGAGCCTTGAGGACCTTGCAGGAGATCACTACAGGTGTGCCAAATTTCAGCACTGATCACTTTGGTACTTGCAAAGGATGTGCGATGGGCAAGTTTGCCAAATCCCCTTTTCCCAGCAGTGACAGCAGAGCGACTGGGATACTTGATTTGATTCATTCTGATGTCAGCGGTCGGATGTCTCATGTTTCCTTGAGTGGTACTATGTTTTATTCATTGATGATCACTCCAGGAGGACCTGGATTTATTTCTTGAAGACCAAGAGTGAGGTCTTCAAGCGGTTTCAGGAGTTTAGAGCTCTTGTGGAGACACAGACAGGTCGGAAGATCAAGTCCCTGAGGTCGGACAATGGGGGAGAGTACACCCTTGGAGAGTTTGTTGATTATTGTGCGGAGGTAGGCATTAGGACGGAGTTCATTGTTCCTTACAACCCCCAGCAGAACAGGGTTGCGGAGAGGAAGAACAGATCCATCGTAGGGGCTGTCAAAGCGATGTTACATGATCAGGGGTTGCCATTGTTCTTGTGGGCAGAGGCCTGCAACACAGTTGTTTACTTGCAAAACAGGGGTCCGCGTCGTGCCTTGGGGCACATGACTCCAGAGGAGGCTTTCTCTGGGAAGAAGCCTGATATTGGTCATCTTCATATGTTTGGATGCATTACATACTCCTACATACCCAAGGAGAAGAGGACCAAACTAAAGCCTACCGTAGAGAAGGGTATCTTTGTGCGCTATAGTGAGACCTCAAAGGCCTTTCGAATTTACATTCCTGCACAGAGGAGAGTTGTTGTTAGGCGGGTTGTGAAGTTCGACCTCGAGGAGGACAGGGCCTTTAGGAGGTCACGGGAATTAGAGTATCTGGATCAGCCAGACCCTCAGCAGCAGTTGAGTCAGTCGCAAGGATCCAGTGGACAGGGATCAGGGGGTACATCTATGAGGATGTCAGGTCTGTCAGTGAGCAGTGGCTCGCCGAGCCAGAGGGGTGGTGCTCCGAGCAGTTCACTAGGGAGTCCACTGATGGACAATTCACACGGTACCTCAGCTTCTATAGGTTCAGGTGCAGGCAGGAGGACAGCAGACAAACAGTCAGGAGTTCAGGCTACTGATGGTGATGAGGAGTTTCATTCTCCCGTGGGAAAAGTGTGCTCAGGGAAGAGGAAGCCCAAGTGGCTTCAGGACACCTTGAGAGATGCCACATCTGTTGCTGAGCCAATGAGGCCAGTCAGAGAGAGTAGACCACCTGAGAGGTTTTGTAGCTATATGGCAATGGTTACCAGCATCCTTGACTCTGAGCCTTCTAGCTATGAGGAGGCAGTGAGCCAGCAGGTCTAGAGAGAGGCCATGCAGGAGGAGTATTCTTCTATCATGAAGAATGATGTTTGGGAGGTGGTGTTGAGGCCTGAGGGCAAATCCATGGTTACTTCCAGATGGCTTTACAAGGTAAAGCATGCTGCAGATGGCAGCATTGAGAAATTCAAAGCGAGGTTTGTGGCTAGAGGGTTCTCCCAGGTCGAGGGAGTTGATTATGATGAAACCTTCGCACCCGTAGCTCGATATACTTCGATCCGCTCCATTATATCAATAGCAGCAGAGATGGGTTGGAAGATCCACCAGATGGATGTAAAGACTGCATTTCTAAATGGCTTCATACAGAAGGAGGTGTACATTGAGCAGCCACAGGGCTTTGATGTGCATGGGAAGGAGTCCCATGTGTGCAGACTGAAGAAGGCCCTTTATGGCCGGAAGCAAGCTCCCAGAGCTTGGTACTCCAGGATAGATACATATTTGCAGGGGATGGGTTTCACAAAAAGTGAGGCAGATCTGAACCTTTACTTTATTGTGATAGGTGAGGAGCCTCTCATTCTGGTGCTGTATGTGGATGACTTGGTCATTACAGGTGTAGAGAGACTCATAGAGCACTGCAAGAGAGATCTTGCGGCAGAGTTTGAGATGAAGGACATCGGCTTGATGCATTACTTTTTGGGTTTGGAGGTGTGGCAGGAGGAGAGGTATTTCTTCTTGGGGCAGGGGAAGTATATTGTGGACGTCCTTGGCAGATTCCACATGGAGGATTGTAGACCCATGTCGACATCGATGATTACCAACTGGAAGAAGCTTCATGCTTCGGATTCTGAGTTGGTGGATCCCACATTGTACAAGCAGTTGATTGGTTCCTTGATGTATTTGGTCAACACTAGACCAGATATTTGTTTATGTGTGAGCCTAGGAAGGTTCACTGGGTGGCTGCAAAACACATTTTGCGGTACTTGCAGGGGACAGTGGATTATGGTCTGAACTACAGGCAGGGGGATGGAGTGAGGTTGGTAGGTTATACTGATTCTGATTGGGCAAGTTGTGCTTCTGATAGGAAGAGCACTTCAGGATGCTGTTTTGGGTTGGGTTCAGTAGTAGTGTCATTGTTCAGCCGGAAGCAGCAGTCAGTAGCATTGAGTTCAACGGAAGCAGAGTATATGGCAACCAGTCTAGCTAGTTGTGAGGCCATCTGGCTTCGCAAGATGTTGTTTGGCTTATTTGGTCAGCCGTTGAGACCTTCAGTGATTTACTGTGATAACCAGAGTTGCATTAAACTCACGAAGATTCCACTATTTCATGACAGGTCAAAGCATATCGGGATCAAACATCATTTCATCAGAGACTATGTTCAGAAGGGAGCTGTAAAGCTTGAGTACATTCCCACTGATGAGCAGGTTGCAGATATTCTTACCAAAGCCTTACCATGGGGCAAGCATGTCTACTTCAGAGACAAGATGGGTGTGGTGAGGAACACCTTCCTCGGTAAGAGGGAGTGTTGAAATTTGGTACCGGAGGACAGGTGGCTCCCTTAGGCTTTGATCTTTGGCCTAGGGAAAAGTGTCCAAAAGATTTTAATTTTTCTCCTAAAGTGACTTTATAATTTTTATAAAGTCAAATCTAATTTAAAAGTGACTTTAAGTGATAAAGTTACTAAAGTCTAATTTTAAAGTGACTTTAATAAAGTCAATGTAAAATTAGAAAGGAAAGTGACTTTGGAAATAAATGACTAAGTGGGTCTTTATTAAAGTGGGGTGAGTTAAAAAATAAAAAGTGAGATTTAAATGAGCATTTAATCTCAGCCCTAGATCTCAATCTATTTCAGCCATTGGATTTAGAAGTTACCCAAAAATCACTTAAGATTAGATTAAAGGAGGAAAAGGGGGCAAAAGGTCATTCATTCTTTCATGAGCAGATTGAGAGAAGGAGAGAAAGAGAGCAAGGGAGGATTTTGGACAAGGAGGAGAATGAGACAGCAGTTTGACACACATTCCAAAGCAGCAATTGAGTAGAATTGTACAGTTGATTCAGCACACAATGAAAGGCTGATTTTGGCACGATTTTCTAGAAATCCGTACAACTAGTTTGCACAGAAATCAAGGAGTGGTTTGCACAAAAATAGAGGAGCAGTTTGTTTTTTGCACGCAAATCGAGGTCCATATAGTGCATTTATTGCAGTCCGTACAGCGCATTTAATACAAGTCGTACAGTAGCATTTAAGGCTGAAAGTGGGCACAAAAATCGACGTCGTACAACATTTAATGTTGTCATGTTTGTTGTAATTTCCAGTTTGTTGTGAGGCACGGGAAAAGAGATAAGTTGTAAATTTGCTTGCTGATTTTTTGCTTAATATTTCTCACTGTAAAAAAGGCAATTTCAGATATTAAGAAGAGCTCTCAAACTGGTTTTCCCCAAGAGTTGTAGGGGGTTTTTCCAGGGTCACATTGACCAAAAATCACTGTGTTCAAATGTGTTAAATCACTGTTTGTACCTGCTGATTTTTTATTTCTGCATTTTCCAGCATTCTGTAAAATTTCTAGAATTTGTGTTTTCAGCAAAAATTTATTTTCTCAGTTGTTGAATGTATGGATATGGGAAAGGACATTTAACTATATGTGAGAAATAAGGTGAAACGGAAAACCAGGGTGGGAAATGAGAAATTTCTACAAGCAACTCAACTTCGTTTGACACACTCACTCATCAAGTTCGTATTGCAACTTCTAGGCAAGAAAAAGTTGTGAAATTCAAGGGGCAAGGAAGAAGAATCTAGCGAAGAAGAGGAAGGTCATCATCTTGATCCAAAAACCGAATTTTCTCTCCTATTCCACTCGTGCGAAGGTTTGGAGTGCTGCTAGGGGGATGAAATTTTGCGGTTGCTCAGAAGCCGAAATTCTGAAGCTATTGGTGAAGTTGGGGCCAAAATTTCTGGCTTGATGCTGGGTTGTAGTTGTTGGACAAGAAGAGACTATTGAAGGTTGTTGTGTCTCATTGAAAAGTTGACTTGTTGGAGGACGAAGGTTTGTTGGTCTAGGGTCTTGGTCTATCTCATTTGAATTAATGAAGAAAGAGATCTTGACTGGGTTTTCCCCTATATAGGGGTTTTGCCCTGGTTGTGCGCCTACATTTGGTGTCCTTGATCTTCGTGTTTTGGTTTTGGTAATTGCTTGATGAACTAAGATAAAGGAAGAACATAAAAAAGATAATAATAACTCAAGAAAATCACAAGTAATTATCAACAAGAAATCTTTTTGCCTTTCTGATTTTTCAACATGGTATCTTGAAGATCTACTGAAGAAAAGGCAACCTAAAGATCTACTGAAGAAAAGGAGAGTGAACGAAGGTCATTAAGGAAAAGGATTACATAAGAAGAAAAATCTACTATCTACAAGAACTATGTCAAACTCAATGACGAGAGAAAACAAACTAGATCTCATCCTCGAAAAGAACAAAGCTTTTTATCTTGTCCTAGGAAAAATCAAAAAGCCTACAGATGAAGTAGAGAAAGCAAAGTTTAGAGAAACATAAATATTGGCCATGAACCTAATAGTGGATGGAGTAAAGGACAACCTCATTCCATACATATCCAACATAGATTCCGCTCAAGAAATGTATGAGGCTCTATCCAAATTATTCACCATAAAAACATTTGTCAAATAGAAAGCCTCAAGAATGAATTAAGAACTATCAAAATGACGAAAGACGATATTGTGGCATCCTTCTTTATAAGGATACCTAGAATCAGAGATGAACTCTAAGCAATAGATGAAGTTGTCCCAGAAATGGAGCTCATAATTACTGCTCTTCTAAGACTACCAAAATCTTGGAGTGCCCTTGCATCAATACTTAACAGTTGGAAGGATGCACCAACATTTGAGCAAATGTGGAATGCATGCAGTCAATAAGAAGCTCGAGTATCGTTAGTAAACAACAAGGAGGATGAAGAAGAAAATACCTCTAATGTCTATCCCGCTCATCACAAGAAAAAGGGAACCTTCAAGAAGTTCAAAGGACCAAAGAAGAAAGTTGACCTATCCAAAAGATTGAATGTTACAATTGTTACAAGATGGGTCACTACAAAATCCATTCTCCAAAAAATCCATGTAATAAGAAAAGAGAAAGGGAACATGCAAATGTTGTTGATGAAGGTCGACCAAAGAAGAACAAGATGGAAGAATCCAAAGTCAAAGACTTATTTGCTAGGGACTCTTAGGGACTTTATCCTTTACATATCCTTCTATTCTAAGTTTTGCATTGTTTTCTTTATGTTTTGATTTCTAGAACTTGTAGGTGTAACATGTCTTGTTAGAACATTTTTGAACTATTTTGATAAGTTGTAGGTTTCCCTCTAGTTTGGGTTAAGAGGGAGCCTCCACCATTTTACCAAAAGATGAGTATTTTGTTCTTTGTTGTTCATAGATTCATGCTTGGTTTCCTTCTCACATCAAGATTTGTTTACATTATATGCTAATAACCTCTCTCTTTATGTTTTCCTTGGTACGAAAAGATTGTAGAATACATAATGGTTACGAAGAAGACTTCAAGGGATAAACTTAAAGCATGAAAGAAATTATGATGTCCTACAAGGTTTGTTAAAGAACAACTCAAGGTATGTATAAACTACTAACTTCGTTGTTAACACCTAATCCTCACGATTGGGTGAATTTATGTAAATAGTTAAATTAGGAATGTGAACAGTCATCAGAAGATGAACTGAGCAGTCACACCCTTTTGTATATAACAATAGCCTACCTAATGAAATGAGATGAATGAGTTTTATTGTCGATTGGAGTTACTACCTGGCCTGACATGGTATCAGAGCCAGCTCCTTGTTTTAGCTATTATGCTCCTGTAACTCCTCTGTCCTGTCCTGACATGATACAGTCCTATGTTACCTTCCAGCGCTGCTCTGCCTCTGCCTTATTCCCCTCTGTCCTAAAATAACCTAACTCTGCCAGCGCTGCCTCATAACGCATCTGTCCATTCTGTCCAGACAGAAGCGTTGTACGTTAAATTTTATTGTGGTGAGGGTTTTCAAAGCTTCTCGGCTTGGTTCCTAAGGAATTCGAACCATTACTCTCTTCTGCTTGCCCTCTTTTGTTGCAACCCCATTTGACATGTTCCTTCCATTCAGGATTCTCCCTACCTATTCACTGGTTTCCTCTTACGTTTGTGTACACAGGTTTTAGAGTTAGCCTTGAACTTCACCGACTTCACCATTTTCACGTTGTCCTTCTTTCATCCGGTAACCATGGCATTGGGAAACATTTCCTGGAAGAGATTCTTTCTATGGTGGCATTAAATTATACATGGTGAGCATTTACAGCGTTTCCTTGCATGGTCTCTATCCAAGATTTGTCTATTGAGACATAATGTCCACGTCTGGTGCCTTTAGGTATGGTGATTTTCACTAAAGAAAAGTGTACATTACTTTAATTGATGGCCCTCCGGGGTCTTGAAGTAGGTTTTGAGCCCAAGTGACTGCTGGGCGGTTGGTGCCGCCGCCATTCTGATGCTGCAGCTGCTGCTCATTCAAAGCCTTGTGTTTGTAGCCAAACAAATAATAGCACATAACATCTGTCTGTCTCTTGCGCTGGTAAATGCCAGAATTCTTTCCAATTGCTATTTTCGACCACAATTGGCTTGGTTTCTTCTAAATCAATAGTTGTGCCCTAAAAATGGTAGAGCATTGCGACTGGAATGTCGAGTAGGGGCTAGAGGCACATTGGGCTCTCATTCGATCCTCGCTGCTATCTTATCTTGCGAAGCATGCAAACAGTTAATTGTGATTGAAGATCTCGGAGCTTCGGTGCTCTGTCTGAATTCATTTGGCCAGTTCTCGATAGAATCCACAGCGGATTCGAATGCAAAAGGGGCTCACGTATGCATTGAAAGTAATTTGCGTTGAACAAACATTGTTTCAAGTGTTGGATGCTCGGAGGCTAGTTCTCTGAAACAATTTTTTTAAAATCAATTGTGCATGAAAAGTTACACTGACATTTTACATGTGCTGAAGTTTTTAATGTTGTGCTGAAGTTTTTTTTAAACGCTGGATGCCACTGAAGTATTTTTACAGCTCTTGAATTTTACAATGCATTCAATCATATCTATGGTGGGAATAGTTCTCACTGGCAAGGAGAACTATCCTGAATGGTCCCGGATGATAAAACACACCCTCATCTTCAATGAGTTGTGGAAGGGAGTGTGTGTCGGAGAAGGAGACAATGACCCAGTACAACGTACCTCAGACAAAGAGCTCGTCATTTGGGAAAACAAGAACAACAAAGCTTATGCATTAATTGCAGCATCTATAAATGAAGAGGTGAGTCACCATATTTCATCATATTCAACTGCCTTTGAAGCCCTACAAAAGCTGAAAGAGCTCTATGACTCACATTCTGCACTTTAAGTTGTCCAACTCATGATTAAACTCTTCACTCTTCCACTTCAAAATAATGATCCTCTTGCTCTTGCATCTGAAGTAAAATCTATAATGCATGATATCAAATCCACTAAGGTTGAATTGGATATCCCTCTTATTGCTTTTCTCAAGGCACTTTATCCTACTTACTCCAATTACCTTGAGTCTTTGCAAGCAAATGGAAATCTCAAAGATATAACCTTTAACTCTCTTGTGAAAAAGTTTGCTGAAAGAGAGAAAGCTTTTGGAAAGAAGACAACCCCTGAGTCTTCTGAAGAGACGTGTGCCTTGCTCATAAAGAAAAGCATTCTGCTCAAGATTCTACAAGAGGAAGAGGTGGACGAAGAGGAAGAGGAAGATATTTCAGAGGCAGGGGGGGCAGACATTCTCAAGGCAGATTTACACTGTATTCGCTGCAAAAGAAATGGATCACATGATGCCTCTACATGCAAGCTACCATGGGACAAAATTGAGCAGAAAAGAAACCAACGGAAAGGTAAAACTGATGATACAGACAAAGGTAAAGCACCTAAATCCGCTCACTATGTTGAGGCACAATGTAACATTGGAGTAAATGAAGATTTGTTTAATGCTTCACTTGCTTCATGGAAAAATGATTGGTTGCTT
>APFE031726790.1:270673-287862 GCA_000404065.3 Pinus taeda | reverse complement strand
CAAAATAATGATCCTCTTGCTCTTGCATCTGAAATAAAGTCTATAATGCATGATATCAAATCCACTAAAGTTGAGCTGGATATCTCTCTTATTGCTTTTCTCAAAGAACTTTATCCTACATACTCCAATTATCTTGAGTCTTTGCAAGCAAATGGAAATCTCAAGGATATAACCTTTGACTCTCTTGTGAAAAAGTTTGCTGAAAGAGAAAAAGCCTTTGGAAAGAAGACAGTCCCTGAATCTTCTGAAGAGACTATATGCCTGGCTCATAAAGAAAAATATCCTGCTCAAGATTCTATAAGAGGAAGAGGTGGACGAAGAGGAAGAGGAAGATACTTCAGAGGCAGGGGGGGCAGACATTCTCAAGGAGAAAAGGCAGATTTACATTGTATTCGCTTCAAAAAATGGATCACATGATGCATCCACATGCAAGCTACCATGGGACAAATTGAGCAGAGAAGAAACCAACAGAAAGGTAAAACTGATGATACAGACAAAGGTAAAGCACCTGAATCCGCTCACTATGTTGAGGCACAATGTAACATTGGAGTAAATGAAGATTTGTTTAATGCTTCACTTGCTTCCTGGAAAAATGATTGGTTGCTTGATTCAGGAGCAACCTGTCACATGATTCATAGAAAAGATTTTTTTGAAGATTTCACTGACAATGTTGATGGAGCAGTATACTTTGCAGATCAGTGAAAAATCAAGCCATCAGGGCTTGGCACAATCAGGCTTAAACTGCCTGGTCTTCCAGACTTTCTTCTGGATCATGTTCTATATCTCCCACAGCTCAAGAAAACCTTGCTGTCTTGGTCCACATCCGCCAACAAGGTAACTCCATTCATATGTTTGATGGCAAGCTTGAGGTAAGAAAAGCATCTGATCACTCACTTGTCAAGAGGGGAATAGAAGAAGAAAGGCTTCTCAAACTGCAAGGAACATTTGCTCATGCACAACATTTCTCATACAATTCTCATCATGAAGAAGGTACACTTCCATCAAGTTTATTATGGCATGCTAGATTTGGACATTTGAACTATGACAATTTCCGCTTATTGAAGAAAAATGGCGTTGCTGGTTTGCCTACAATTCCTAGAAAACTTAAGAAATGTGATGCTTGCATTCTAGGCATAGCAAACAGTCTTTTCATGATTCACATTCAAGATCACATAGGAAACTTGAACTCATTCATTCAGATTTATGTGGTCCAACTCCTGTTTCTTCTGCAAATGGAAATAAATATATCATGACGTTTATTGATGACTACACCAGAACGTGTTGGGTTTATTTATTGAAGAACAAATCTGATGCTTTCCAAACATTCAAGAATTTTCAGAAATGGATTGAAAATGATGCACAATCTCATATTGGGTCTATTCGCACTGATAATGGAAAAGAATATACATCAAATGAATTTGAAAAATATCTTCGCCAACATGCGATCAAACATCAAACAACTGTACCTTATAATCCCCAACAAAATGGTGTAGCTGAAAGAATAAATAGAACAATCTTGAATATGGTACGATCCATGCTTTTCTAAAAAAATGTAAAGATAATGTTTTGGGCTGATGCTGTTCTATGTGCTACATATATAAAGAATAGATGTCCATCTAATGATATAAGAAACAAGACCCCTTATGAATTGCGGTATGGACATGTTCCTTCGGTAAAACGTCTCAAGATCTTTGGTTCCACCTGTTATGCTTTGATACCAAAGGTACATAGAAACAAACTTGGTGCTAGAAGTTGTGAGTGTATCTTCCTGGGGTATTCAAACACCTCCAAAGCATACCGCCTCTATGATGAAGTAAATAAAAAGTTTGTTGTATCTAGAGATGTAATTTTTCTTGAATCATCCAAATCTTACAATGTTGTTGAGCGGCAACTTGATCGCTTGGATAGATTCGCAAAAACGAAATCATTTCAAGAATTTGATAATCAGATTCCACATCTTGAAGGGGGGATTCCTATACTAGATCAACATGTGGAATCTTCTTCTGAACACTCTCCCCCGACTGAAACTCCAACAACAGATGATGCTTTAAGTGATGTAATTGATAGAATTGGGAGACTCAATCTTGATTCACTCCAAACTCAATCAACAGAGCAGCCTGGACCATATCAAAAAGGTCCCCAAAGTGGCTGACAAAGACACTTGAAAGTGTTCATCCTGATGAAATTGGAAAAACAGGAACCAGAAATTCAAACCGACAAAATGGAGGTGATGTAGATGACTCTAATTCACCTATTGATATGGATGTTTCCTATGATTGTGAATTGAACTTGTCTACAGATTTTGAACCAACTTCTTTTAAAGAAGCTGCTTCTCATGATGAATGGAAAGAAGCGATGCAAAAGGAGTATGATGCCCTCATAAAGAACGACACTTGGAAGCTGGTTGATCGTCCATTTGGAACCAAACCAATTGGCTGCAAGTGGGTCTACAAGACAAGTACAAAGCTGATGGCTCACTTGACAAGCACAAAGCTAGGCTTGTGGCAAAAGGTTTTGCACAGAAGGAAGGGGTCGATTATGAGGAAACTTTTGCCCCCACAGCAAAATGGGCCACCATCCAAACACTCTTTGCACTAGCAGCTCAGAACGGTTGGAAAGTCCATCAAATGGATGTAAAAACTGCCTTCTTGAATGGAGATCTAAAAGAGAATGTTTTTATGTCCCAGCCTCAAGGATTTGCTGTGAAAGGACATGAACATAAGTATGCAAACTTGTGAAGTCCTTGTATGGCCTCAAACAAGCACCACGAGCCTGGTATGAAAAACTAACTGAGCATCTTTTGAAACTCAACTTCAATCATTTTGATCTTGATGATGCAACTTTATTTTGTCAAGAAAGTTGGAAAAACAGTTGTATATCTTGTGGTATATGTAGATGATCTTTTAATGACAGGGAACAATGAAAGCTACATTGCATCCATAAAGAAAGAATTGGGAAAAAGTTTTGAAATGACTGATTTGGGCTATGTTCATTACTATTTTGGCATTGAAGTAACCCAACATCCAAAGTCCATATTTCTTTCTCAAAAGAAATACATTGCAGATTTGTTGAACAGGTTTGGCATGACAGAGTGCAATCCTCTTACTACTCCAATGGAACAAAACTTAAAGCTCACATCTATTTAAGGAAAGGAATTTGAGTATGCAACAAAGTATAGACAGCTTGTAGGAAGTCTCAACTACCTTACTACTACCAGACCAGACATTTCATTTGTTGTTGGAATCCTCTCCAGGTTTATGCAAAAGCCTTGTGAAGGACATTGGTCTGCTGCAAAAAGAGTTCTAAAGTACTTTCAGGGAACTCAAGACTATGGAATCAAGTACACACAGGTGGATGACTTCAGTTTGATCGGATACTCTGATTCAAACTTCGATGGAGACAAAGAAACTGGG
Organism: Pinus taeda; assembly: GCA_000404065.3. NCBI lineage: Eukaryota > Viridiplantae > Streptophyta > Pinopsida > Pinales > Pinaceae > Pinus > Pinus taeda. The sequence continues at coordinate 284,449 of APFE031726790.1, read as the reverse complement.
GTATCTACTTCAGGGTATGCTATGAGTCTTGGATCAGGAGCTGTCTCCTGGAGATCACGCAAACAATCAATTCCAGCAGATTCCACAACAGAAGCATAATATGTGGCAGCAGCTGAAGCAACAAAAGAAATTGTGTGGCTCAGGAAAATTCTTGAAGATTTGCAGGTAAAACAAGTACAATCAACTCCACTCATGATTGACAACACCTCTACAATAAAGTTGGCCAAGAACCCAAAATTCCATGATCGAACAAAGCACATCAATACTAAATATCATCTGATCCGACATCATGTTGAGGCCAAAACAATCCATCTCCGCCATTGTTCCACAAATGAACAAATTACAGACATCTTCACCAAAGCGCTTGGAAGAGAAAAACTTGAAAGATTCAGAACGATGCTTGGACTCACCAACATCCCTTCAGATTAAGGGGGGGAATGCTGACACCTAATCCTCACGATTGGGTTAATTTATGTAAATAGTTAAATTAGGAATGTGAACAGTCATCAGAAGATGAACTGAGCAATCACACCCTTTTATATATAGCAATAGCCTACCTAATGAAATGAGATGAATCAGTTTTACTGCCGATTAGAGTTACTACCTGGCCTGACATTCGTTATAAAGTTCTCTTTATAAAAGGTATGTTCATTCTATTTTAAATTTGCTTTACATTACTGACATCATTATGTCTAGGGTTTTGAATCACAAAGATTCTTGTTAGGGTGATTAATCATTAGATTGAATCTACCCTCATTATATTATCATTTTTGTCAAACCCTAAAAACATGCATTGTAAAACCCTAACCTAAGGGTATGTCAATGCTAATATTGAAACCCTAGTCTACTTAAGGTTGTTGGCGAAATCTAGAATTCCTATTCTTTTGATGTTGTGGTATTGTTATAGAAACCCTAGCCCTTTAGGTTTCTTGTTAATATCTAAGTCATATGTTGAAACCCTAGATCTTTAGGGTTGGTAATTTAGGGTTTATGAACTCAATGTGTGTAATATTTATAGCAAGGCCTGTCTAATCGAAACCCTAGCCTGATCAAAAATGTTCTATATCTAACTTTAATGTATTGATGTTTGTGTCTTAAGTTCATCTAGTAGATATCGTTGTGATATGCTAGTGCAAGATTATAAAATCCTAGCTACGTATATGTGAGTATGCTTATTAAAACTCATGTTTTAGTTTGTGAATTCTAGGGTTTGTGACAAAACTCTCGTAGAGATTGATATTCTAGGATATGATGGTTTAGTTTTGATGATGAAATCTAGGGTTTGTAATAAACCCTAGTTGAATCAAACATGTATAGTAAAATTCTTATTTGATTGAATTGTTGATATCTAAGGCTTTGTGTCTCAAAGATGGAATCTAGGGTTTGCAATGAATCATGGTAGAGTTTGTCATATATATCGAGGCCCTAGATATAATAAGACTTATATCCTTATTGAGTTGCTTTATGGGTTTGTAACAAAACCCTATCAAGAAGTTGAAGTCTAGTATGTGTCTCTTATGAACCTATCTAGGTTTAGGTATTTGATGTCTAAAGTATTTGATTATTTGGATGCTTCCATTATATTGACATAACTTTGATATTGTTAACTTCATGCTTATGTATATATATTTGGTTGTACTTGCAATTAGAGTTTTGCAGGTACACAATCTTCAAGATAATGATGAGCATGATGAAGGAAGCTATAAGGATGATGATGATCAAGATGACCTTGATACCATAAGAGGGAATGTAGCCATGAAAGACTCTTTGGTGTTATAAGGAAGTAGTTGATATATCTAAGTTGAAAGGGAGCATGGTTAGAAGAAAAGAATACATCTCCCTAGTTAAGAGGGAGGGCATATTATGATAGTCATGATGGATACCTTATAGAAGAAATTAGAGAATGAATGTATGTACTACAATGTATTGAGGATGATTGAGGACCCCGAAGGTTTGTGTTTACTAATATATGTATTTAAAAGTTTATTATTGATTGGGGTGGTGTTTGAACAGGTAAATCTCTCCCTAAAGAAGGATGAACACTTCGGAAGCATGCTTGGACAAATGGATATATCTAGTTTATTACGAAGAGATGAAGCATCTAATGGCATATGCTTGGGAGGACATCAAGTCGGCCTATGTGTTGATGTCTAGATCCCAAAGAGGGAGGGTGGCATTGGTCTTGGAGCTCTGACCTGTACGCACCTAGATCCCGGGTTAATGGTTAGTAAGTAAGCCTGATAGTACCTAAACTAGTTGAAAGCTTGAGTCCATCTTAGTCCCACCCTAATAGATTAGCCTGGTCAGTAATCTAGTCTACAGCACTAAGTGTGCTAGAACTCTTCGTAGTTCATTTTGGAGATCCTCCATGTACCTTTATGGATATAGGTAATTATGAATACCTCCCTAGTTAGCAGGGAGTGTTGAAGAATGTAACTAGTGTCGATCTTGATAATTGTATTTGAATATATTTATCAAAAGAAAGAAAAATAAATTGACTTATTAAAGCATGGGTTTCATGCTTGGGTCAATTATTTTTAGGTCTATGCCTCCATTGAAGGCTTCTACGATTTATGTCAAGTGTCTGTATCCATGTCACATTGTAAAAGACCTTTTTTGGGATTTATTTGTCAAAGAAGAAATTTATTTTACTGTAAAATAAGTCAATTAGACCTCCTCTGCCAAGTCGGCCTCAAACTAGACAAGTCGGCCTAAATTGGGCAGCAGAATCACCATATAAAGGCAACAGCTCAACTAGTGTTGCACGAAGCACCCCCCCCCCCGGTTCCAAGCCCCGAAGCGCGTCTCGTACAGAAGCGCCTAGGAAGCTTGGCCGGAAGCGGCGCTTCCGAATTCGGAAGCGCTGCTTCGACATTTTTAGATGCTTCCTGGAAATTTGGAAGCGTTGTATGGAAGCGTCGCTTCCGAAGCGCCAAAGCGCGCTTCGTACGGCGCTTCAGGTGTCGGAAGCGTGGCGCTTCGGAGGAGGAAGCGTACGCTTCCCGGACGATTCTGTACGCTTCCAGAAAAGCTTCCGGAAAAGCGTTTAGAAAATCGGTTTTTTTCAATTTTTTTTTAAATTTTAGGTGATTTTGCTTGTTGGGGTGGGTCCACCTTGGGTTAGGGTGACGAATGAAGGCAAAAAAAATATATAAATATAGCAGATGCTCCCTCATGGTAATGTTAAATTCTTAAAGTAAAAGGATGGAAATGAAAAATATTTCATCCTTTTACTTAAATTTTTAACATTACCATGAAATGACTCAGGATGTTTGAGAGTGGTTCCAGCCTCATTGGACTTCATATGGAGAAAATAGAATTTCATATTCAATTCAAAATTCAGCAGACTTAACAGTTTTCAGGAATTCAGGATCAATGGGATTGTGGCATTTCATTAGATTATATCAAGTATGAAGGTATATGATTAGCATTTAATCAAGAGCACCAAGCCCTATATGTACCCTAGTGTTGGTGGTGTTAATTGTTGAACTCCTTTGTCACGCCCTTAGCAAAAAATTACCTATCAATCAAGTCAAAATCATCGACCAAGCATGTTAAGCTTTTTCTACCATAACTTAAGTCTTGAATTAGGTAGTTTGATCAAAATTGGGAAATGTTAACTAATATCCCTAGACAATCGAGGTAGAGGCAAAGGCTAGACAAGAGGAGAAGAATCTAGATTCTAGATGGTTGGATGGCATCTAAATGGTTGATGCTCGAATAATTAATCATTAAATGTACAATGATGTTATATCTATATTTGATTTATGCAAAAATATGCCTGTTTTCATGTCTTCTACAATTAATTTGGTATTTGGGATGTTTGTTTTGAGTATAAATGCAAAAAAATATAAAAATATATATATATAGTAGACGCTTCCGCGGACGCTTCACTTCCTAGATTTTTGGAAAATGACGCTTCGGCGTCCCCACTTCCAAAAAACGCTTCCGCTTCGTGCAACATTGAGCTCGACCTCATTTGACACACTCACTCATCAAGTTCGTACGGGAACTTATGAGAAAGAAAAAGGTGTGAAATTCAAGGGGCAAGAAGGAAGAATCTAATGAAGAAGAGGGAGGTCATCATCTTGATCAAGAAACCAAATTTTCTCTCTCCTATTCCACTCGTGCGAAGTTTTGGAGTGTTGCTAGAGGGCCGAAATTCTGCAGTTGCTGGGAAGCCAAAATTCTAAAGCTGTTGGTGAAGTTTGGGGCCGAAATTTATGGATTGATGTTGGGTTGTAGTTGTTGGACAAGAAGAGACTACTGAAGGTTGTTGTATCTCATTGAAAGGCTGACTTGGTAGAGGAGGAAGGCATGTTGGTCTAGAGTCTTAGTCTATCTCATTTGAATTACTAAAGGAAGAATTCTTCACTGGGTTTTCCCCTATATAAGGGTTTTTCCCTGGCTGTGCGCCTACATCTAGTGTCCTTGATCTTTGTGTTTTGCTTTTGGTAATTGTTTGATGAACTAAGATAAAGGAAGAACATAAGAAATATAATAATAACTCAAGAAAATCACAAGTAATTATCGACAAGAAGGTCCGTTACTCTTGGTAATAAAACTACTAAGTTGACAATGTTCTACTGGTCAAAGACTTAAAGCACAACATCCTAAGTGTAAGTCAAATGGTTGATAGAGGACATGAAGTCACATTCAACTCTAAAGGATGTAGAATTCAAAAGAAGACTGGGGAAAAGTAATAGCAAAAGGGATCAAGACTCTAGATAATATATATGTGTTGAAGGGAAGCAAAGACAGTCTTCAATCTCTTCTTCACATTATCAATAAAAGGAGCAATACCTAGTTGCAGTCCATCATACCATCTTTTATTCACTAGGTGCACTGCAGAAGGCAAGAAAGTTGTCCACATTTGTAAACATGCCTAACAGAGGAAATGAAGCAGCAGATGTAGGTACAACCTCAAATGAAAAGAGTCATCAAGGAGATGGAAACTGCAAGAAAAGGGCATGAGATAACCGACTAGTTATTTAGAATTCAAACAGGGACAGCTAAAGATGCACATGATTTCAAGGAATTAGCAACTCAGAAGAACCAAGAAGAATTACAGAAGAAGATAACATACAGAGGAAGACAGAACTCTATCATGGAATTGGTCATCATTTGGTTGACTGCACTGTAGAATGGCACAAAGGGATGGTTGATGCAGTGCTTGCTATGTTGGAAAACTCTTGCAAAACAAATATCTATGGCCCAAGAACTTGGAGCTTATGGATCTGTCAGAATCAGCCCAGAACAGCATGGTGCAAGTGCTGCACTAATGCCAGCGATAAGGAAAAGAGGGCCGAAGTCAAGACCTTGAATTAAATTGAACTACTTGATGCCATTAAAGGAGGGTGCATTATCGACGGCACCCAACACCCAAGCTTAGATTTCAAGTCAACTCACTGCATAATAGCTTTGTTAATACAAGAAGCACAGGAAATCCTCTCATGTGAAGCATGGAGAATGTTGCAGACAGAAGAGCGAGCAATAAAATGAGGAAGAATTATGTTGTTGATTGTGTTACAGACTGCAGGAAGCCCAAGCATAAGGGGAGCAGTCATCAAAATAGAGCAGAAGGAATAATAATGGTGCATGGAAGAACAATTGGTTGAATCCTTGACAAAGGGGGTAAAATTGCGCAGGTATGAAAGTCTTGAAAGGTACTGATCTCAGGGGGAGCTCTCAAAGAAAAAGGATATAGAATCAGTTCAAGGGGCTTGCAAGCTCAGTAGGGTGTTCAGGAGAAGAGATTTACTCTCAAAAGATGAAGAGATGAAAGGTTTGCATGCTTATTTATTTCAATAACCTGATATATTAAAGTAGGGGGGGCATTTGGCTCTTGGAACAACCATTGGTATATTCTGGTACAAGTGAACAGCAACAGAAGTAAGGTGGTGTTTGGATCATAATGCATAGGCAGCTTGTTTATGCTTCGTGTCAACCTCATGGGATGAGCAAGCAGCTAAGGCCCTTTGCCATTGATGTCAAAGGGGAGAATGAGTAGACATCGGCAATTCAAAGTAAGAGGACAAATGAGTAGACAATGGACATTTAGAGTTCTCAGAGTAAGTAGGAGTTTCAACAAAGCCATCAATGACCAGCAATATTTAGTGGTGTTGCCATTAATGACAACAATCAAACTGCCAACATACTCAACAGAAATAGCCACCAAATAAAACGCCAAGCAACATAATTCAAAGAAGCAATTGTGTTTCCTATGTCTACTGATGGTTGTCTCATGATTGGACTATTGATATGTTTTCCTATCTATAGTAAATTGGATTTGTTGTCGGACTAATAAAAGAATATTCACTTTAATAATTAACTTTAATTAAAGTGAATCACATAATAGAAAGGACCTTCTTTGATGACTTCCACACCTCCAACACTATACCTATGCAAAATTTCGTATCTGATGCTACAAACATCAATAATACACAGGTAAGTATAGGAGAAATTTGTTTTCCTATCATACAGATTTTCAACTAGCAACCACACATTTTTCATTTCTCCACCGTTCATATGATTAATAATGTCCCCAATGCCTTTCTTAGCTCTCATTCAAGTAAGATTTTTATGGTGCCACATACTTACAAGGTAAATTATTTCCATTCTTCATAGAGTGTTATTTTCATATATAGGAGTCATCCCAATGATCATTGGGAGATTCATTGGATGGATCAAAGACACTCTTTATTTGTACCTTTTACCTTGTTTCAATTCAATTGAAGGTCGTCTCCCTCTTCTAGTAAAGTGTCGCATTTCTTGGGGTTGGTTATACTACTGAGAGTGCTTGAAAAGGGGTATCGTGTTCATATCGTTACAAGCTGACAATCTCAGGAAAAAAGGTTTCATCAGGCTTTCTCAATGCCCTATGTGTCTCAATCTCAGTAAAAAAGGTTTCATCAGGGCCTCTCTTCATTGGAGAGACTAAAAGGGGAGAAAAGGCAAAGGAGAGAATTCATTTTTCAAGTGTGGAGTTGGAGAAGAGGAGACTGAGATAGCTTCTACAAGAGGAGGCTCTCATTCTTCATGTGCAAGAGTTGAGGAAAGAAGAGCAAGGAGGGGAAGGCAAGGAGGCTGTGATAGCTGAGATAGCAGTTTGCTCAAGGAGAAACAACAGGCCCGAGGTCAAGGCTTGAAGAGAAGGCACATATCGCAAGGAAACTGGCCTGAGTTTTTAGGCTGAGATAACAGCATGCGGTTCGAGATATAGGCAGGTTTCCAGCATGAGTTTCCAGGCAGGAAAGGTAGTATTATCAGCCCGAAAAATGGGGAGATTCCTGAGATCTGTCACTGCAAAATTTGAGTTGAGATTCCTCAAATGGCAGCACAAATTTAGGGGGACATTTGTCAGACTGTCGCATGAATTTTCAGGAGGAATTGCTGAAGTCTGGCAGCGCTGAAATTGAGGGCTTAGTCTGATGTAGCCATAGGTGGCTCGAAATCTGAGGACATTAATTGCAGGTTCTGTGTCACAAATTTTGGTGGGCAGGCAGTACTGTCAGTGGCATGAAATCTCAGATCTGGAAGTCTGATTTTCTGAGCAGAGAAGAGCAGACAGTGGCACAATCTTCTATGCAGTGATTGCTGAACCTGTGCACGAGTTTCCAGATTTGTGGCACATTTTGCTAGGACCCTGGCAGAATTTTCAAGTACCCAAGTACCCAGTTGAAACCCAGTTTATTAGGTGGACCAGTCCGGTCACCAGTTCCAGTTTTGAATACTATGGTTTCCCCTTGTGTGTTTTTCAAAGGTCAAAGATTGACTAAAAATATCAATGTCTTAAATTATGTGTGTATGCTTGTGTTATCTATTATCAGCTGAAAGCAAAAATTGAAAGTAATGGTAGCCTAGCAGTGCTTTATTTGAATGCACACTCGTGTTTATATATCAACTACATTGAAATGGGTTGTGGGCATTAAACAATGATGAGCAAAACAAACTGAAAGTGGAGGGGCTAAAGGGACCTAAACAATTTCTACACATTGTTCGATACTAACATGGTAATTAAGATTCTATAGTGGAGTGTCCTCGTCCTCAGCTCACTAAGTCAATTTTGGGCCTTGTATTGGAATTCAACTCCTAGTAATGGCATAGCAACCCAAGGTCGAGAATAAATACATTTTGTGCAATTTCACAAAGTCAACTTCTGGGCTTTACTTGCTACAACTCCTCATGTTCTTGAATGGCATGGGATCTCAGGTATTGGAGTGAAAGTATACTCTTCATTGGTTACTTGAGTTGGTTCTAGGCCTTGTATCTTGGTTTCTACTTTCAACTCCTGTTCTTGAAAAATGTAGCACTCTAGCTTCCAAGAATGGGAGTTCCAAAAATAAAGCCATGTTGCACAACTTTGTCACTTTAAATTCAAACTGACAATGACTTGAATTTCCAGCGTCCCAGAATTAATTATGTAGCAGTTCGGATTCTGGAACAGGAGATCAGGAATGGAGATGTTCACTCAATGACAACTACATTAACATTGGTAGAGATAAACATCAATGGGATTTGGGAAAAGGTTGTGATTCATTATTTGTGGGCAGGTCCATGCCCTTTGATACAAAAGTAGTGCCCTGAATTTCACCATTTGCGATGCGTTTAAACTTTAAAGAGTAATGCAGTTGGCCTATTTCCAGATTAGTTTAGGGTATTTACTTTTAGTCAAGTCCATATGCTTTGGTCCGAGTAGCAGGGTCTGGCTTTAGAAAAGGCAAGGTTGATTTCATTCTCTTAAAGAAGATAAGGAAACCCTATTATTGAGACCAAGTTGACTCACTAGTCAGTAGAGAAAGACTCGGCCAGCGAATATAAGAATATTTCACACTTTTTCTAGCCTTTTTCTCTCATTTTGGTTGTTGTTGTCTGTTGAGAAGAGGGTTAATCTGTTGCTGGCTGGTTCGGACTGCATTTGAACAACAGTTTTTTTAAGCTTCTCCAAAATTTTAAATGATTTGGAATACAAAACAAAGCCTGAATTTCCATACCAGAACATTACTGGGGTGCTAGCTTTTTTCGCAAGGGTAACAGATATAACATCAAAGGAGCTTGGGAACGCAATATAAGCTAAGTATTGCCTGACTTTTGCCAAACCCTAGTCGTGTGACTGCCAGGAATTCCACTATTTGTAATGTGTTTAAGGACTGCTGGCAGCAACGCTATTGTGAATATTTCTGATACGTTACAATTTATACAGGAGCGCCCCTCAAGAAACAATAAGGATAAAGTACAAGGCTAAATTTCCCAGGGTGATCATGCAAACCCCACTTTTCTAGCTATAAAAAAATAGGAGAGAAAACATGGCGAAGAAAAACCTGTTAGGCAATGTATCTCCATTGTATAAAACAGGTATAATGATTTGAAACTGATAGAATAAAATTTATATGAATGCCCACTAAAGAAAACAATAATTAATAATAGAGCCTACCTAAATATTAGCAGAAACGATTTGATCAAAGGTCAAAACAGCTTTGACCAAATGTTTATCAAAGAATTTGTGATTGAGGCATGTAAAGGGTGTTTGAAATTTTAACTAGTGATAAGCAAAGAGCTTTTGAAACCCCATTTCCTTCCTTGTTTTAATGCCCTATTGATATCAAAACAAGCCCTGAAACCTTCACACAAGTTATTTTTACACTGGAGTCCATGATCATCACCAATAACATAATTTCCAAAACATGGAGAATCCGCAAAATTTGAGCTTCGAAATTTTCCGACATAAAAACACGCGGCCTTTACCAGATCGCTAAAAAGTCCAATGTCTTAAAAGAAGGAAGGATAGAATTAAAATACCCTCGTGAGAGTGGTTGTAATTGACGTAAGCATAACCGAGGGAGTTCCTGCTGATCTGATCTCTGCAGACGCGAATGGAAAGAACGGGGGCAATCTGATTGAAGATGTCGTAGAGCTGCCCTTCGGTGACGGTCGGATCCAGATCTCCCACATACAGAGAAGCGTTCGCTGCAACCGCCGCTGCCTGCTGCTGTTGCTGCTGAACGGGATTCGTCATCTGCGCCATGGCTTCAAATGAATGGACGAGAAAACCAATGAACTGTTAACAAAGGAGGAGAAGAAGAACAGCAACAGCAGAGGCGCAGACCAGGAAAGGAAGAGAGCTGCAACGTGTTTTTGGGTATTTATTTGGAGCCCTAATTTTTCCTGTCGAGGCTTACTAAATATGGAACCTGGACCTGCACAGTACACGCCCTGACACGTCCAAGTCTCAGGGGCGCTTTCCCTGAGGTCTTCGTTGCAGCTAAAGACAAGCGGCGGGAGGAGCTTACCGCACTTCCCCTCGGTCACATGCAAGAAGACCAGACTAGGAATGTTTATTATATCTTCAACAACAACGATCGTGTTGACCAAAACTTGAAACCGACAATGATTTTCTCAACTCGATTCTTCTTTCACATTTTATATATGTTATTACGTGTGTTTTTACTCCGTTTTCCTCTCAATAAATAACGACTTCCATTCGAAAAAATTGACCCAGTGAGGTGAAAAAAAAAATAATAAATAGTATTTTTTTGCAGTCGTTTAACGCCATATGAAAAAATTGACGCATTGAGGTGAAAAAAAATAATGAGTGGTATTTTTTTGAGTATTTTAATGAGGAGAGGAATTTATGGGAGAGTTAAAAGTGGTTGGAATTTGGGCAAAAAAACGTAGGGGTAGTGTTTTTAATGGTGAAAATGGGTTCACCACCATCAAAAAAGTCTAAAACGCCTAAAATTTTGAAGTTTAACAACTATAACTTAGATTTACAAAAATCTTTAACAGATTTTCTCTAAATATGCCCATAACTCCTCCGCCTCGTTAGGCTACACGTAATTTTTTTTTTTAACTTATTTTCGAATGAAACTAAACTCCAAACAAATCACTTAACTCTCACCAAGTCAAAATGCCATAAAATTTATTATTAGTTTAAAAAATTATGTTTAAGACAATGCGTTAAAAAAAAATATGTTTAATTATTATTTCATAATAGTAAATTAACTTATAATTATTATTCCAAAAAATATTAGTTTTTAAAAATTGTTTTTAAATAAATTTGTTTTTTTGTAAGTTGAGGTTCTATTTATTAATCAAAAAGAAAATACATAGATATCAAAATTAGGGAAAATTTTAGGGGGTTACTTTCCCATGTTTTTTCTAACAACAAAAAAATAGCCAATTTAGACTTTTTTCTAAAGTGATTTGCCCAAATTTTATAGCATAAAATTATCTCATCTTAAAAATCACACAAATTTATAGTTTCTATATTAAATCATTAAAAATAAGAATATTTTTAGAAAGATATTTCCAAACATTTTACAATTTGCATATTAGGGACCAATAAGATTAGCCAAGGTTTCTAAAAAAAATCATCCTTAAGACTTTCATTGATCAAAATGTAAGTGGTCTCACCCCAACTGGGTTTGTTGACCAATGTTATCACCATATGACATAGAAACAATAAAAGGAGAAAATTAGAAGTCCAAAGTCTAACAAGCCAAAAGCACCAAAAGACAAACAGAAAAGGAAACTTGTAACCATACCCAATCATCAAAGGTAAATGACGTTGGATTATCTGGCCCAGTCCCTAGTGGGGGAAGGGGACGATATGGTTCGCTAAAATGTTGCTCAAAGTGAGTCAGCGATGACTCCAGCTTCTCGAACTTCTCTATGAACAAATTTTGCCCCCGCCAAACCACCACAATCCTTTCTCTAACATGGCATTGAAAGTAATGCACTTGATTAAGTGTGGCGATGACAGTGTCATGCTCTTCCTTTTTTATCTTGTCGTAAGCTTCCAGACGATCCATAACAGACTAGAACATATCACAAAGGGTGGTAGGACGAATGTGTCATCCAATAGTTAAGCGCCTTGAAAGGCCCAAACGCCCCGATGACCTCGCACGCTTGCTGCAGAACCACAAGCCACAGTCCCTTCCTTGTCATTGCTAGTTACACGACCACCCCTCCCGGAGTCTGCACCACTCTTGCCACCTCGAGCTTTGGATGACACCAGGCGCACGCCGCTAGTTACACACCCTCCCCGCTTGGATTTTGCATGTCCTATTCCCCTGCGCCACCTCCAATGTGTTGTCTTAGCCACCCCGATTGGTCGAGACACCCATCCTCAAGGGTTGGGGAACGAGAACTCTATGAATTGGACACATGATGAATGCACATAAATAGACCCCCATGATGAGACATGTTGCGCTCCTCAATCCCTTTTGACAAACCGTGAGCCAGAGCAAACATGACGCCAACCCTAAATTAACCATCAGGAGCCACCCCTACGAAACTGACAACCACCCCACACAAGCCAAGAAGGAGAAGGCCTCAACCACAAACAAATTCTACACCAGCCAAACCAATGCCTCTTCCTCTCCATTGACATGGGAATCACCAGGAAGTAGAGTCACGGGCCAACTGACAACACCCCAGTGCCCAGAACCCTGAGAGCCTAACCAAAGCCTAATGGAATCTAGAGCAAACACCACCAAATTCCCTGGCAACCTTCGAGATCGAATGGTAGTAACCCAATTGAGCAAACTACCAGCCAAGCTTTTATCCACCCTTGAATCTGCCCAAGCTAACACCCTACTACCTCCTTTGCCAGCAGAATTCCTCCCCGAGACCCAGTGGATGACACCCCAACAAGCAAGCGTTGTAGAGGGCCAGGATAAAACCAGAGAGAGGCGTATGACCTAAAGACTCAACACAGATGAAGGGCCCAGACACCACCCCAACCATGGAAAACATCAAGACAACAATCTACCTAGCACCGCAAGAATGGACACCAAGACTAACCACCCTATCCTACAAATTGCCCACAACCCACTGACAGTTACGACGAAATGGGCACATGCATATAAACTTGAAGCTTTTGATGTCCGAGCACAATCGGGGGAGCGACAATGTCGAAATCAACACCACTCCAAGACTACTTGAGGGTCGAAGAACCCATCCAAACTACAGCAACTCAAATAAATGGCGAACAAACTCCACTCAGCAAGTCCATTATAATCTACACCAGCCCCAACATGTGCCATTAAACACCTTACCTTACTAGCGCGACTTTTGTTAGAAGACAAATGAAAGCTCACACGCTACACATATCGTTTCACCTTACATCTTGCGTAGTGGGACGTCAGATGATTTGTCCTCCTCCCCATCTATAGTATACTACCTTTCATTGCCCACGCGTAGAGCATGTCTCGGAGATCGACACCCCCATCATAGATTTTCTTAATTAAAAAAAAAAAAACAAAAAAAAAAACAAAAAAAAAAACAAAAAACAAAAACAAAACAAAAAACAAAAAACAAAAACAAAAACAAAACAAAACAAAAAACAAAACAAAAACAAAAAAACAAAACAAAAACATTTTTATCACAATATCATACCCAAATGGATATGAATATTCAACATAAGGACTTCAAAAAAAAAAAAGACAACAACAACAACATCATAGTATATTGAGATTTATAAGGAATAATCAACATGTTTTAATAGGAAATTTTGTAAGGAACAATCAACATGTTTTAATAGGAAATTGTGTGAGGAATAATCAACATGTTTTAATTGTAGAAATTTTGAATAATAAACACATATTCAATGGAGATTATCCTGATCATGTACTATTGCGGAATACATACACAATACATAAGCTCCTCTTCGTTGATCATCAATATAGCAGCATCAATAACAATAAAACATCAAGAGCATTCACACATTAACACAGTATGTATCCCGGGGAAAGCATCTCCCTAAAAGCCCCAACT
>APFE031726790.1:174630-256484 GCA_000404065.3 Pinus taeda | reverse complement strand
CCAATAAAATATATAATTCTATTTATTTGTATATTACTTTTGTACTTGTTTAATACGTTATAAGCATGGTGTAGAAATAAAATAGAAATGTAAAATATATTATAAACAAATTTGAATAGGTAATTAAACTAAATATATATTATTTTTTAAATGTTACGTTATAATAGATTAGCGTTCTACCTCCAGCTAAGATCTCATGTGCCAGTTTTATATTTATCTTTTAATAAAATTAAAAAAATGAATTAAACCATATAAAATAATAAAAGAACATAATGAGATTTAAAAAAGAAAGCATTAAAAGTAAGCCAAGAAAATAATGAAATGTCATTTCTACTCTTCATAGTGTGTTAATTCTAATTAATAGTTATGCATTCATATAAATATATTCTAATGTATTTCATTTAATATCATGGTCAATACTTTTCCATCTCTTGTGATTTTGTTTTTAAAATTTCACTATGACTATTAAATAAATTATATGATGAAATGTTTTGTTTTTTTCTAAATATTTGATTTTTATTGATTGGAAATGAGTAGTATTCATTTAATCACAATTTCTATCTATTTTGAAAACAAACCTTTACTTTGATTCAATTTTTCATTATGTTATGTATTATTAAACATTTTTGTACATAGAATAAATAAGTTTTATGACAAATGTTGTCTATGGAATGTGTTATTATTCTGTAATTTCCTAAGGCTATGTAGAGAAAGCCAAAGGTAATCACAAAATCACTTGCAAAGTTGGGATCTAGCCCTTCTAGTTTCAGGGAGGGATCTCTCTTTCTGATTTAGATTTGTTGTTTTAAAATATTAGGCTAGCTATTGAGTTATGAGCTTGGTTTTTTCAAAGATTTGGTTGAAAACTGCATGGAAAGTCCATTGGGCATGGAGTCATGAGCCTTGGGGTGATTAAATACAAAAATGACAGAATAGATGTAATAGGGCAAGGTAGGCAAGCTTTTGGATCTTTAGAGCATTTGTGGAGTGAATGGGATGAAAAGATTTAGATTCAATTAAACATAAAGCATGCTAGGATGAATTCTATACTTAATATCAAAGTGAAAACATAAATATTGCTTGTAATAGGGCAAGGTAGGCAAGCTTTTGGATCTTTAGAGCATTTGTGGAGTGAATGGGATGAAAAGATTTAGATTCAATTAAACATAAAGCATGCTAGGATGAATTCTATACTTAATATCAAAGTGAAAACATAAATATTGTTTATAAGCGAGAGCATAGTGTATTTAAACAAATTCAACCCTTAATCTTCTTTAAACAATAGAGACATAAACATATGTAAAACTGAGAAAATAACAATTTCACATGAGAGGAGACATCACCAATTACCTGACACAAGAATCTTGGAACAAACTTTCTGTATTGATGAAATTGATCACTTCATTACATGCACAACTTACATCGAAAGGTATGCTTTCTTCATACAAGTTCCAACCTTTGTTCAACTTTATTACAATATATTTATAAACTTTTTGTTAAACTAATATCAGATTCCAAAAAGGAACTAATTACAAAATAATATCTAGCAATTTCTAGAAGAAAAAATTGAGTAATAAACTAAAAATAAAATCAATCACTGGAAAACTACAGGAAATCTGGAACTGCTGGAAATATTCAGCCTTCAAATCTGAAAATTGATTCATTAATGTTGATCCTTTGCATTGGAATCTAGAAAGGTTGAAGTTGTCTTCACAAAGCTTGTTAGTTTCCCTCTCAAATCTGATTAACTTTGCCACCTGTATCATCTAGTTGTCCCTTTGAGTTCTATTTCTGTCATTTTTTTGCCTTTCATCATCTTTTGAATACTTCATTATTGTCACAAAATATTTGGGGAGGAAAAAATATTTTGAATAATATTTCCAAATATTTTGATTAAACCTGTAAATGAATTTCATAATTAAAATTTCAACATATTTATTTGAAGGATTTAATAAACCATTTTGTTTTGAAATCCATGCCTTGTTTTCTTTTCCCATGGATTTTAAAAACCATGTCTTGTTTTGCTTTTCCATGGATTTTGAAACCCATGTCCTATTTTGCTATGGTTGGTAAAGTAATTTTTACTTTCCCCTTTTCTTTCATCTGTAAATCTCCTTTTACTTTCACATCCAAATTCATTTCACTTGTAAGTCTTGTTTTAACTTAGCCTCCTATCCATAAAACTCATTTGCATGAGTCTCATTTTTGCTCCCCCTTCCATGGGGTGGGGGGTTGAAGAAGAGACCCCTCGAAATACATCATAACCCTCCATGTGAATATTCACATATCTCGAGGAATTTTTATTAGGGAGAATTAATGCATTAAGTGTGGGGTTGGGTTACAACCATTTGTTTGACTTTTGGATTTTTTCATTCAAAATTTATTGTTGGGTGACGCGTTAAGGAAAATATGGTTCCATAGTTTAGAGTTTGAGTTTTCTAAGTTATTTTAGATTTAAGTTTAATATTTCAAAATAATTTTACAAAATACACATATATTTTGTAAAATTAAACTCATTTAAGATCAAAGCCATTAGAAATAACTTTAGGGATATTTCATCTTTTAACAATGAAAAGGGTGGATTCTGATAGTTGACTCATGGCATCTCAATGATGACCTCTTAGGGACCTTTGTACAAAGACAATTTAGACTCTAAGACCTAGTGTATTTGTAAGCTAAATTTTATCAGCAAATTCTCAAAATAAATAACTAGATAATCATCAATTGATCACTATAATTGATAGGACCCTAACAGAGTGTAATTAAAATTTAAAGTTATTGTTTAATATTATTAATAATGTAGGATAAATTGTATTTATAGTAAATAAAAAGCGACTCTATTTAATAGAAAATGATTTCTAAAATAAAATTTAACTCTCCTTGTAAAAGAGAAAATGTTCTATTTTACTAATCTTCATATATATATATATTATATATTATATATATATATATATAATAACAATGGCTATGTATGGTTGTCATCATGTTTTTACTTGTAAATGAATGAACAATGCACCTATGACCTAATAGATGCAATTGGAGCTAATATGATAAGGAAGGAATGCCTCATAGTGAATCTCAGTTAAGTATGAGACCCCTATGATTAGATTTGTTGTTTAAACCTATAGATTACATATTTGTCACATGTTTGATGAAATTCATGTCTTGACAAGTAGGGGTCCAGTCTAATCCTAGTTGATGTTTTTACAAATGCATCATTGTTCTTTTGTGTAAATTAATTTTTGAAAGTGTCATTGAGTTATGGGAAATGCCCTGGTATATGGGCAAGAAAAAGTGGCTGAAACCCCAGAGACATAGGCATAACACTAGGAAGAAAAGTCCCTGGACACATACATGCCCATGATATGGGAGTGTCCAGAGCCTCCTGGACGAATGCATGCCCATATGCCCATATATATATATATATATATACTTTTATAAGACAAAATATAAAATATTGTTCATAAAAATTCTAATAGTAAATCTTCATAACATAAATACATATATTTCAATGTTATATACAAATAATAAAGAATATTATTACAAAACTCTACACCATACCATACTTTGCTTTATTTTTCCTTTTTTCAAAATGTATTGTGTTCATCATCATCTCACAATCTTTCTCTGCTAAACATAATATTTACATATTAGTAAATCTTCATAACATAAATACATATATTTCAATGTTATATAGAAATATTAAAGAATTTTATTACAAAACTCTACACCATACCATATTTTGCTTTATTTTCCTTTTTCAATATGTATTGTATTCATCATTAT
The DNA here is from genome assembly GCA_000404065.3 of Pinus taeda. Lineage (NCBI taxonomy): Eukaryota > Viridiplantae > Streptophyta > Pinopsida > Pinales > Pinaceae > Pinus > Pinus taeda. The sequence continues at coordinate 252,698 of APFE031726790.1, read as the reverse complement.
CTCATAATCTTTCTCTTTTAAACATAATATTTATATATTCAGGCTTTCGTGATCCATAATGAATTAAGCAAAATCTTTTGGTAGAAATCACATAAATGAAATTTTTGGCCGATGCCTTTCGAACCAAAAATTTATGATCCTGATGATGAACCACACTCGTTGGTTAAAAACGTGTTGCCCAATTTTTTTTTTTTATAATTTCTACTTAAAAAACTTTACTAAATAATATGTATATATTTATTACAAAAATATTATAACAAATTATACCATAATAATTTCACAAAATTCACGGAATAAAATATATACATAATATTATTAAAATATAACATTGTAAGATACATTAAAACAACCCAAAAAAATAAAGAACCGATCTAAAATACTACCATCCTAATTACAAGTCCCAAAGCATAAATTTGTTTAATACAATAAAATATACATATCTTCGTGAAAAGCAAAATGGAAAATATAACGTTGAGTATGACCCGTTCCCAACATTTAAGGGAAGGAAAGTAGATATATGTAACATGCAATTGGAATTTATGGGAAAAGAAGGGATACTTCTTTCTCGTTGTTGGCATTCTTCATCCATATTGTTGTAAGATGGACCATGTTCTAAGCCAAAAAATGTGCAAACCAGTGGAAAATATGGGCTGGCTAAAATATTTTGTGAAGACCTTGGTATTATTCATGTAATATTTCCATTTGCTTAAACTTATATTCATTTGCTTAAACTTGTAAATATGTATGTATATTGGACTTTTTCATTAATAACTTGTTTATGTGTTGTTTTGTCAGTATTGCATATGTGTGAGTTTATTATAATAATAATAATAATAATATTCATTTTTAAGGTCACAGTCAAGCTAGACACCAAATTGGTGTATGAGACCCCCTTGTTTGTGGGACAAGGGATTCACCTCCGCGCAACGATTTGACTACTAAGTCTACGAAGGCATACATACTCTACCCCCTCTGGTTTTGAAATTGTGACCTCTTAGGAGGAAACACATGCTCTTAACCATTAGGCCCACTCAAGCTGTACATGTGCATTACTTATATGAATATTATAAGTGTGAGTTTATGTTATTTATGTGTGTGGGTATGGGTTAAGGGTATAGTTTAAGTGTTTTATTTATGTTAAATGTGTTATTTTAAGTGTTGTTTGTGTAAATAGGTTTTTGAGATCAGGAGTTATTTACTACAATTAATTTAGTAATGTAATCTTATTAGCTATCTTTCTCTTTGAATGTAAATTTTAGTATATTCTCTCACTTCTGCATTCACTTATATACTAAAAATGTATCAATTAAATTATTGTTCGCACACACACACATGAGAAATAATGCTTCGTCATCCTCATACACTTAGTGGAGAATGAAAAAGATAGAACCTTACCAATGTAATTTTATTGTTTTCCACTTTTAACTTAGATTTTTAAATTGACGGTGGTATTGTGGTCCCGAGTGATCCTATAACATTGGAAAATGCTCGAGAGTTACCTCAAAAGTTACTTCCAAGGCTCTCTCTCTCTCTCTCTCTCTCTCTCTCATCTCTCTCTCTCTCTCTCTATATATATATATAATATATATAATATATATATAAGAGAGAGAGAGGGGTGTGGGTGGTATTGTGGTCCCAGTAATCCTATAAATTGTAGAAATGGATCCCATATCTCTATGGCCATTAAACTTGGTGGAAAGAGTTAAACCAACCAAGTTATCCTCTCTCTCTCTCTCTCTCTTCTCTCCTCTCTATATATATATATATAGAGAGAGAGAGAGAGAGAGAGAGAGAGAGAGAACCTTGGAAGTAACTTCTGAGGTAACTCTCGAGCATTTCCCATCATTCTAAGGATGGTATCCATTGTAAAGCAGACATCATAGACTTAGTGTGTCTAACCCTATGGAAATTGTTGGGGGTTGGCATAATGTATTAAATTACTAGCAATGACATATCAATAGTGGCACCAACCATTAAGTCGACCCTCGAGACTCGAGTGTATGTGTATATGCATGCATGTGTATCAAAAGAGGCAAAGGGGTTGGTTAAAATATTATCAGTAGTGTTGTTGGGCATTGAGCTAGTTATAACTGATGTGTAACACCCCCACGATGACCCCAATGTGTATTGTACATCTTATGTTTAGGGTGGTGAGTCGAGAAATATTTTGGGGCCTACATGCCCATGTATATATGTGTTCAGACCAACATGCCTATGTATATATGTTTTGAGGGTAGTGCTTATGTGATTTTAAGTTAGTCAGCCTATGTGTTAAAAGGCCAATGAGCCTAGTTATGTAAATATGTAACACATTATTATTAATAAAATACACCACTACTACAAACCAAGTCATATGAGAGAGATGGGGGCTATGCCTCTACAAGTGGGAAAGGGGACTAAGCACTAAGTGCTGAGGGGCATAAGCCCAAGGGGGGCTAAGCCAATATTAAAAAGATCCTAAAGCCAAAAGTGTGCATGTTTTTATCCTAAGTCATTAAAGTGACTTGTTTGAGTGCCACTAGTAAAAAAAGGCACATGCACATAAAAGTAAAAGCTTTAGTATTATTCAACCATTTTATTCCATCACTCTTATCATTCTAATCATTGCAATTCCTTAACGGAGAAGGGTGTGACCCTATGATTATGTTACCCTATGAATTCTAGGTGGATTAGAGTGTGCACTTATCCTTGGGTTGCTTTGGTTTAGGCTGGATCCTTGGAGGGAGAAGTGTAGAAATAAGTTCCCTTGTGTGAGGCCTAGAGGGTACCTAGACACTTATTAGGGTAGTTGGAATTCTTGGAGCCACCTATAGGGACTCCTTGGCTGGCCTCTATTGGAGCCCTAAAAGGGTAGTGGCATAGCCTGAGGACCGTGGGTGTAGAGAAGGGGGTGCACTACCATAGGTTCTACAAGAAAATGGGGAATGAAAGAATGCAGGTTGGAGGCTATTGGAGTTTGATACCTTGGCTTGATACTTATTTTAAGCTATATGTGGACCTTAGTGGCTTTAGGAATCCTTTTAACACGGTGGAGTAATAGCCTCAGCTCAGAGGTGACTCGTCATTGAGAGAGTATGAGCAGTGCAATCTATGGCATGGTGGACCATTTGAGGTCTACAAATAGTTAGTGCTTCATTTTAGAAAGTTTTTCTTATTAAGTTTATAGGTTTTCCATTATCTTTATTTCATGTATTTACACATCTTGTGTATGGTTAATGAATTTAGTATATATATTTCCATGCTTTTATGGTTCATCACATGTGCATTACATGGTAGTATGCATTAGGCATGTATGACATAAGAGATAATTAGTGCTTTGGTTATTATTAGAGGCTACTTAGCATTATCGTTTACGGTATCAAAAGTGTATGAATTGAGTTTAAGGGATTTTTCCAAAGCTTGGGGTTGTAGCGATAGTAATAAGTCTTAGTGGATAATTAGGGGTGATATAGAGTGGTAACAAATCAAAGCTTGCAACAATCAGGTTATATGGGTCAAAAATTTGCTTACAAAGGAAAATTATAGGTTGCACACTATTTGTTTGACAAAATGCCTCAAGGAGAATAAATTGTGAAAATATGAAATTTGACCACTTATTGAAAAAGATTGAATTGAGTGGCAAATTTAGTGCAAAAGATACTAGTTCTAAGAGCTTGTGGTTACAAATTGGTAATATTGGTTGAATGGCAAGGTGTAGAATCGACCATGGAAGAGAGTTTCAAAATGGAGAAAACTCTCCAATTCTAGGTGAAATTCATAGGAAGAAATTCGTTCAGAATGATAAATGTACAAGTATAAGGGTTAAAATAATGATTGTGAGATCATATTCAATGGAAGGGTGGGTTAATTCTAGAAGTGGAGCTGCAAATTTTATATAGATAGAAAAATATGGAAAATAAGCCTCATTGAAAATTAAAATAAAATATGAACTTTTTGAGAATTTGAAAATGTTCGTATTGTGACATCAACAATGAATCTTTGGGGATGCCATGTGGCAAAAAATTGAATAGGCAGAAAATTATGGATAGATATCAGCACAATGTAAAAATTCGAATGGGGCTAGTTTGTGACTTAATAAGCATGTTTGAATGCACTATAAATATGAACCATTGATCGTGATTAGGCTAAGTCATTGGATCCATCAATTCCACATTTAAAAATTAAATCCCGTGCATGTCCATGCCCAATATTTATCTACCATTGTTGGTCAAAGGTAAAGCTTAGCCATTTGATCCATCTAGCATACAAGTAAAATTAAATCCCCCACGTGTCCATGCTCGATATGCATCCATAATCGTTGATCAAGGATCAACATTAATTATTAGATCCATTGGACATGTATGTTTAAGGTACAATATGACAAATTATGCACTCACTATAAAATCTCAAATATTTATCCAAGATGAATGTTGATCATTGGATCTAATAGGAACAATGATATGCATTGATGTATTATCATCTTCAAGTTCGAAATGGATCTAAATCATTGGATCAAGTGAGTTGTGGTCATCAAATATATCGAAAGAGCAAGTTTTTGTAAATTGTTGTGCATGCCACAAACTGATACGGGTTTTCAACTATTGATATGCACTAAAGATCAATGGTTAGATCTTGTAGGTGTCCAAGTCACACACATAGGGAAAGATGTTGAGAATTCAATGTCTACAAAAGAGGTGATTTCTCTTAAACTTGATAATTGTTTGTGATGTTCTTTTACTTTCCTTGATTATTAGCTTCTTCTTTTCTTATTATTATGTTGTTCTTATCATCAAGCAACTATCAAAACATGAATATCAATAGTACATAAGGACACAAGATGTAGGCTGTGTTGAAAGTGCTAGAAATGTGTTAACTAAGGGGGTCGACCCGATGAAAATTCCTAATTATACTTCACATCGTTTGGTGTGGGATCCCTTCCGAAAATAAGGCCCAACTGCCATATGTTCTTAAATATTTTCCTTAGCTACAATGGTCAACACATGAGAGTAATGAAAAAGGTACTTTCATATGAAGAAGTGGGTATGCCTTGTGCAATGTTCAATTGCAGAATGTATCCAGGTTCTTCTACCAAAAGGGGGAGAAATGTGAGCCTTTAAAAGAAGAGTAATAATATTAATCTAGTAAAGACACATGAGCATATACATGTGAATGAATCGTTGACCAACTAGTGAAATAATCCACATAAAAGAAACAATTGTTAAAACACATACAACACACCTTCGACAAATTAAGTGTGAAAGCCACCAAAATAATTCAATTTCCTTAGTACAAATGAAAACAACATAGATCACAAACATTCAAAGAATAGTCTTACAATATTTACGACATACACATGAAAGTGTGTTGCCTCAACGAGCTTTGAAATTAGCAAAAGTTCCAAGATACATCAATATAGGGAACACCACTAACTCCAGTAGTGGAGCGTTAGAGCAACCACTTGTTCCTCCAAAAGAACTATTTTCCTCTCTAATGTCTGGTAGGAGGAGGCATGGTGAAAAGTCCTTTACATGAGCTATGAGGGTGTATATATAACAAATGGGGTGATCATTCACCACCCTTGTGACTCTTGGACTACCCTCATGACTATTTGACTTCTCTATGACCTTTCGACTCCTTCATGCTTTTCACATTCTATATATGGCTATTATACTTCCACTTTACATTACATTCATGAGATATTGAAGTTACATAATCCACAAACTATGTTGTGAATGATGACTCCTAACAAGACATGACATGACACTAATGACATGGATTGCATGATGACATGACAGTGTCAAGCCACTCTTTGTTGTTGTTATCTTTGTGTTCTCTTGAAAGATGGAACATGTTCTTCTTCTTCCTCCTCCATAAGGCTTGAAGGTAAGGAGTCTTAAATGTGATATTGGTCTCCGGTTTTTGTCACAACCTGGTGTCCCTTTGTGTTCCTTAATCGACCAACTTGTCTTTACAGCTACAAAGGTGTCTTCTAGCAGGGTCTCCTTCTTCATCTCCTTGATCACCATCCTATCATGACATGAAATGATACCTGCAACTGAAATCTACTCATGACAAGATGACATCAGTCTGATAAGCCCCTAGTTTAACATGCTTCATGATAACCATTCACTGAGCTGGAACCCAGTGACTGATTGCAAGAATGGCTCAAGGATTGTGAATTTTCACAACTCATGAGGTTAGGGGCTAGGATTGAGCCTTTAGACTGTGTAGTACGCAGTTCAGACAAGCTAGGGCTTCAAAACTGCGTAGCTTAGGACCTCGAGGGGTCATGCTGAAGGCATGAGGCTTGAGGTTTCCCACTACACAGTTTCAGAGGGATAGAGGCCAAGGGATTGCATAGTTCAAGAGGTCAAAGTTGAGGCTTGTTTCTTTAGGTTGCACAATGCACAGAGGATACTGACTGAAGGTAGAGACTGCACAATTCTAGAGCTTAAGGGTCGATACTGAGCACTGAGACTACACATTTCTAGAATGAAAGGACTGCGCATTGTGTAGTTCCAAGATGCAACGTCTAGGCTTAAGGGTTGAGACTGCGAAGTGTGCAATTCAAGAAGGTTCAATGAGGCTTGGTTGCTTGGTTGGGAAGTTTTCTGGATTTGTCTAAGTGTGGGACCAGTAAGGCCAAAGTGAACAAGGAAAAAATATTAACATGATCACACACTTAGAATAGTTGACAACACAACACTAATAACCCAAAACACATGAACAACATAATTCTCTCAATGCAACGACATTGCAACAACTTTCCCCAAGTACAAAACTAAAGGTACACTTTGCAACGACAATGATGACACTTGTGCGACAATGGGGAATGAGTGCGATACATGTCTTTGTGATAAGTATGACTCATTAGCACCAAGATTACCCCTTGAAACAAACTAAAACTACATTTGTATAAGATGCGACACTTGCCATGCTAAAAGACGACACTTGGGACAACAAGAGGAAAGTGCAAATGACACTTGCAAAATGTGAACGACATTGAAAGCGACACATGTTGTTATGAATAAATTATGTATAAAATAACATAAATAATGTAAACAATAATAATGATTAATTAATTAGTAACTAGTTCATGAAGAGGTATGTCCCTAAGGACATGATCATTGGTGACGATGTATATATCTAGGTATATAAGCAGGGCCTCACCCTCATTATAATCATCTCATCAATTCTTTATATAATATTCAATATACAATTACCTGTCGTACAATGGATGTCTTTGTATTTGAAGTATTTTGAAGATTATTGTTGTGTATACGAACTTTGTTCGTTACATTAGTATTAGAGTTGTTCGGTCCTTTGGCCGCTTAACCACTGCACATAGTTAGTCTGATCCTACCCTTGGCCATCAACTTGTTGTCAACCCTGTTGCGATTGTGATCAAACGATTTTTTTTATTGGATTCACCGTCAACCCTTTGCCCACACACACTCACACACATATATATATATAATATATATATATATATATATATATATATATATATATATATATATATATAGAGAGTCAAAATATACTTAAAAAACAAGGAATATAAAAATTATATATGAGAAATAAAAATAAAAACTCACCCATTGGACGCGGGCCACCGCCAGTTTACCTATGCCACTCTTGAACATTTCCATCTGTAGTCATCTACAACTAACATACCTCTGACAACTTCCCTTCACCCTTGACCCACTTCATTCAGTCATCGCACCTACTTCGACCAATCGCATCCATAGTTCAGAGAATCGTCGCCACCATTCCCGAGTAGTTTCGTTGTTGTATCACAATTATCGTTGAAAAACCACAACCACATATTCTAGAGGCTTGTTCGCTTCCACCTAGCTACCTCACGTTGCATTTGCCTTAGCGTTCACTTAGTGTACATTGTTCACTATCTGTATAACCATTAAAAAAAAGTATCTGTTGTAAATTGCAGTCGTCACTGTCGTCTTTGCTGCCATTGTAGAATGATCGCGGACGACGTCACTCCATTCGAACTACAACCTTGTGCTAGCAGAAACCTCTCATCGTTAACCATTGTTTCTGTTATACTGTCGCCCTCTTGTACCGTACATTCTGAGATCATCGACTGTACATAATCCATTGTACAATTGCTAGTTACATTATTTGTTACACTTGCCATACATGTTTACTGCATTTTCCACAAAGACATTCCCCTTGACTTCATCTAGCCAATAATTAATGATTAATTGTCATACCATTGTTTTACCTTATTGAAATTATGTATCGATATGTTTGTATAATGTATGATTACAACTCAATTAATAGCATTTGATAATAAATTATTTTGGTTAATGGGTCTAAGTTTTAAGGCGAACCTTTTATGTATCACCCCCTAAGTTAAAAGTGTTATATATACAAACATGTATAAAATCAAAGAGAATGCTATTATATTATATATATATATATATATATATATATATATATATATATATATATATATATATATAAAGATATAAAGAAGATGGCAAGTTTCTCTCAGATGGAGCTCTTTCCTCCTTCAGCCAATCTGATCCAGACATTAGATCCAATGCATGCACCACTGCTAGGGCTCGATCCCGCTGCGTGCGGGCGTAGATCTAAATGAGGAACTGTAATTGCTGTAGGACAATCCCTGGAAATAATCTCCATACGAATCGACAGATCTAAGGCGTTGGTATAATGTGGCGGATATGAAACACTTTGCATCAAAGACCTGGTTGAAGGATACATTGGGAATGCTTCTGAGGCTCGGGCTTTGAAGAAACACAACCCCTTTTTTCCAATTGAAGTTAACTTGGGTATAGAGCACAACTCAGCAACAATTGCAAGGCGTCGAGAATGCAATCTATACTTTCCCCTGTCCAACAAACATTTTTTATCACCCACGCATACAAAGGATAGATCTATCCTCGGATGAGATGGTGAGGGTATTGATATGAAGACAACCTTCTTGATCTACAGCCTGTTTATGCCTCAATGCAAAGAAATATTATGATTTCTTTCCGATCTTAGGGATCCCATGGAATAGTACATCTCAGCACATAATAGGGGCCTCAGAAGCCCAAATACCCTGCTGTCATCCCAAGGAGCCGACTCTTGCTATGCTTTTATCACAGAAGGAAAAAGTGTCTCTCCCAAATCTCCGTTAGATGCTCAAGCTCCACGAGAAGCACAAGAGGTGGTGACATATTGCAGGATCAACACTGAGGTTAAACAATCAACAAACTTCAATTGCATCTTGTGTCGATCCAGACAAATGAAGGCGGTGGATATACAATAGTATACATTCTTCCTGCACAATCTGTGGATCTTAGTTTTCAACAATTTTTATGCAGGAAGATATGTCGGCGAAGTCAATATCATTAGATCTACAAGATCTAAATTCAATGATGGTGTTGGAACTCTTGCAGGAAGGTTTTTCTATGGAATTTCTGGGATCACAATGCACAATTGGGCGTGGGAGATGAGCGATATAAACCTAAAATTTAGGAATAAACACACAACATATTTGGATCTGATCCAAATCTTCATCAGATCATTGCAAGGGAAGACTATTTTCAAGTAGATCTGGAGTGGGATGCAGATACAAGACCTAAAGTGCGAGATTCCAAAATAACTGGGTATATCAGCAAGTATGTAAAACATGATTCATGCATGGAAAATATTACAGGAGAACCTTACGCTATAGGAGTATGGCATAGCTATTTATTTGACTATCATCCTCAACTTGAGATTGTGAGGAGGATGTTCCGAGACTAGCTCTAAAGGTACAAGCCCTTTTAAGGACGCAGTCAAAGGGAAGGAGGAAACCCAAACCAAACCAACACCATTTCCAAATCTACTTGGGCCCTATATCATGGAGCAGAAACCCCAGATTCTAGCCTTGACAATTACTTTGCTTGAGGTAAATGAGATTTATGAAAATTTCCATACCAAAGCAGTCATATGTAGATTTAACGGTTTTTGACGCTCTACATCAGTGGATATTCTCTACATGGACACCAAATTGTGATATTCATCTCTGTTCCAAGGGGTTTTTAATTGTCAGATTTGAAACAATAAAAGATAAGGACTATTTCCTTAATGAGGGACCATGGTTTTGGGGCAATGCAGGGCTCTTCGTGATACCTTGGTTCCCAGGCTTCGATGCTACCAACATGGCGGTATCCAAAATTTCTGTATGGGCCAGGATACATAAACTACTACTGCATTTTTGGCACCACAAAGTCTTAGAAGGAATTGGGAACTCCCTGGGGAAATTTCTTAATATTGATGTAGATAGAGTATCAAGAGGCATTTTTACTTTTGCCAGAACCTGCGTTGAAGTAGATCTTAGTCAAGGCTTACCTGGTTGCATTATGTTGGTACACAACAACATTCAGTGGACACAACCACTAGATTATGAAAATATGACATTCTGCTCTCATGGATGTCTACAAATAGGCCACCTTCATAGTGCATACCCACAAGCAAAAAAAGACCCCAAAATGAAAAAAAGAAACCAGAAATACCACAGACAATAATGAGTAGACTACCTAGAACATCTCACAGAAGAACGAGAACGAGCACAACTCAGCATTAATCCCAAGGCAAACCATCCCACAGTAGCAAAGTGAGCAGCACACCCCTGAGAAAGAGGATAGTGGCAACAAACGAACACATGGATCAGAAGGCTTAGATTCTGACAAAGAATTCCCAGCAACTACCAAAGAGAATCATATGTCTATTGTAACATCCACACCCAACACTGGTGGTGAGCGAAAAGTGGAAAAAGAAAGGTCGAAAATAATAGATTAGTTTGCTGGATATTTTCTATATATCCTGAGAAATCATGATTTGGTTATTATGCATATGCTTTTTAGCATCCACAACATGTAATTTTTCTCATTATGAATAAAATTACAATTTTTCCTTGGGAAAAATATATAAATATAAAGAGGCTTATTAAAAAAAGATAGAGTATAATACAAGGCATATTGAAGAAAAGGGCCTTTTCACACTTGTATATCTATTCGTTACAAAGGGATACAAAAGATTCATAGTAAAAAGTATCATTTGACGGAAAATAAAGTCAATCACTAAAAAAAAAACTAAAAAATAAAGGAAGTAAAAATATGATTTCCATAAATAACAACGATTTCTTTTCAATATGTCCTTTTTGTTCAGAAGGATATCTTAATTGTCAAGAATCATTTAGAAATCAAAATGTCGTCTGCACATGTTAAAAAAGTTTTCCTTTAGTTGAATATCTAAGTGTGCCATAAAAGAAACCGTTAGCAAAAAATATAAAACAATTAATGACAATATTTGGGCAAAAATAGACAGATTTTAATAAGGAAATGAAGAAAATGGAACCCAAATTGCAAGTTAAATGCCCATCATCACTGCTACAAAACGATGAAATCTAGTGTGCCAAGAAATTGCAGCCGAAAGATAAAGAGAAAGACAAAATAACCAAACGTCAACAAAACAAGAAAGCATTACAACAGGAATATACAAATCTTGCAGACAGGCATTAAAGGAAGTAATGGAAAAGGATGAAGATTTTTCTTGCCTCAAGGATCACGTTGAAAAATTACTTGCAAAAGTCAAGAAGACTAAGGCCACAAAGAAGGAACTCAAGAAGTACTTATCAGAACAATAAGAGGAAAATTTACGTTTAAAGAACATTAATAAAAAATTATTAGAACAAATCAAAAGTTTAAAAGATGAGGAGAAGGATACTAAGGATAAAGTCAATTCAGCAAACAAATAACTTTCACGTCTAAGGAATCATAATCAAAACCTTGTTACGCAAATAAAAAAGCTTAAAAGTGACAAGGAGTTGCTAAAAGACAAGTTAGAACAACTTACTCAAAAAGAAGTATCAAAGTCTCGAGTCATAACAATCCAAGTTGAAGATGAAGGAACAAATACCGATCCAGTCAATATCACAACCCAAGAAGACGATAAACGGTTGAAGTGAAGATGTACTCAGAAGTTGTAGTTCAAATGATGGAAACTCCAAGTGATGATTCGGTAGCCAACTCAACAACATCAGTACATGAAGAAAATCAGGAAATTACCACACACATGTTAAAGGAAGGTCAAATAAGTAGAACTTCTTATCTACATTTGAACCATAGGAATAGAAACCTCAATCAATCTACAAATCTATGTCGCTCAGAACATAAACAACAAACTTATGTTCCAAAGAAAATTTAAGTGTGCACAACTTAGTTCAGTGATAACACTTCTTCATAAGTCTCCAATAATCGAAAAGATTCCACAAAAGATTAACTTGGGATGATTATATCCATTTTTAGTTTGACAATTTTGTTTATCACTACAAGGATCATACCAACTTGTATCAATGAAGATGTCAGTTCTGAAATGAGAAGAAATTCAAAACAAAAAAGAGATTAAGTCTATTCATCAACAAGCTTTGAAGTCAAAGCTTTTTAAAGAGGAAGACAAATAATATAATATATATAATATATATATATAATATATTATATTATAATATATATAATATATATATATAATATATAAATAAATGTAAACAATAATAATAATAAATAATGATTAATTAATTAGTAACTAGTTAATGAAGAGGTATGCCCCTAAGGACATGACCATTGGTGAAGAGGTATCTGCCTAGGTGATGCAGGAGCATCCCGCTCAGAAAAACCATTGCATTTTAGTAAGCACAGGGTCTTGTGTTTCAAGAGACCTGATTCCCTAAAGAGTGATTAATTATTTATTTTCCTATGTTTTTATGAGGGTTGTATAATAGTGAGGATATTGTAATAAAATCTTCTCGAAGAGAGATTTCAATAATAGTGTGTGAGTTAGAGGAACTAGGAGTTAGTTTCATGATTTTAGGGATTAGATTAGGATATTTGGGATTTAGTTGAAATTATTTAGGATTTGAACCAAAATTGGTTAACAAAATCCTTTTGGGTATAATTTGTATGCCTCGAAGGCTTAAAAGAGTTAGTTAGGAGAGAGTTAGTAGATAGGGAGTGTTGGATTGTGAGCCTACGGGCATTGAAACGAGAAAGGGCCACTGATACAGACCATGTAAAGGCAGATTAAGCCAAAGCTAGATTGTAAAACAAATTTTTAGTTGTATTTGTACATTTGTTTAATGAATGTGGAAACTGAATTCATTGTGACTGTGTGTGTCATTCCTTTTATGTGCTGAGTGATCCGTAATTGTGAATTTATGGTTTCTGTGTGATAATCCATGATGAATGAATTCAAGTTGAATTTCTTCAAATCTTTCTGAGTGACAAAAGACTTATCGGCTAGGTAGAATCTGTGTGATTCCAGTTAGGATTTAATAGATGTATGTACAAGTCAAATAAAGAACGAATTACAAAATCTGGAAGAAGGGAAATAATACAGAGAGTATTATGTATTCCAGTTTGAAGTGGTGTTAAAGAAACAGAGGTATAGTTGCAAGGCAAAGAAAAGAAATCAGAGAAGCCTCGACACACTGTTTCTAAGTGGAGAAAGGAGTTGGCAGAGTTGATCTTGGCAACAAGTCGATCTGGAGGTGAGAAGGAAATTTAGTGGAAGCACCAAGTTTGGTGGAAGAGTGGAACCACGACGAAGTGAAATTGTGATTAAGTGGATTTCAGAGTGAGCGAAATCTTGAGCGGAGGAATAGATCTGGATCGTCATATCAACAGGTCTGTTAGATCGATGGTGATCAACAACTGCGGGGTATAGGAGTGTATAGATGTCTTGATCGTGGTTTAAGCCCCGCACTAAATCCTAGTCGTCGATCTCATTTTCAAATGCTTACGTCACAATCAATTGTGGGGGTTAAGCTATTTGGAAATCTGTGTGCTAGTTGAAGACCTGCAGGCCGTAGATTTGATGACCTCGTATATCCCACGGATATCAGGTCATAAAGTGATCAGACGTTAATCTTAGAATAGACCCGAACATTTATAGATTAAGGATTTATAATCCTTATCGACTACATAAGGGTGAGTAAAAGTCATGCAAGATTCTCATGCGATATCACCACTGACCATTAGATCAAGCGTGCCTTGATCAAACGGTGGAGGATCGCCGATTAGTTTCACATCGCAATATTTCATGAGTGGATGAACCTTGGCCTTAAGAAAATGCGATTTGCGATGTGCGATGCTTGGGGGTATCATCAACCATCGTATTGAAAGGTGCGATCAACGATGGAGATTGAAGTCGATAAGGCTTGGGACTGAACGGACCCGAGAATTTTATGGACATGGGTTTATTTTATTTGGGGTCTGGTTGTGCTTATCACATATCGCATGTGAGAAGAGGAGTCTTAGGAATGTGATGAAGAGTCACATGTTGGTGTGATCTGCGATATTGCGATGGACTTCTGCGAAGGATATTTCAGCCAGAGGAACGAGATCATTGCACAATAGAGAAATTAGCAAATTGTTGTGGGCTCATAACCCACAAGGTTTGGGGATGTGAAAAGTTGTAGCTTCGCTGCATCAAAGTGGTATCAGAGCAGGAATAGGTAACTTTTTTGAAGAAACTCAGGGCAAGGATGAAAAAGTGAAAGAAAACTCAGCGAAGGAGTAGTTGCTGATGACAGTTAGGGCTTCACCAAGATAAAGCTGGGAGATTGAAAGAAAGAATCATTTTCTAAATCTGATTGACAATAACTGAATGTTGAAAATTTGCGTAGTGGAAGTATGAAGATCTGCTGAAACAGATGTGCAGGAGTGGTGAGATCCTGAAGATAGGTGATGGTATGCAAGTTTGTCTAATGATTAGCGGAAATTGAATGAGTGAAAATTTGGAGCAATATTATAGTAGTTAAACTATAAGAGGGACTTTTGCAAGTTCTTGAAGAGTGGTAGAGTTTGAAGATACAACTTAAGGTTGGATAAAAGAACAGTCCATTCAAAGTGCGTGTGAATGGTAGAACAAGATCAAACAAAGATCTTGAAGGTGAGATGATATGTTTTTATTTTAATTTGATTTGAAGATTGGAGAGTTTGTGGTCTTTATATTGATGCATAGGTAGCATCATAAGAAGATGAGAAGATTGCAGTAGCCTAGAGCAAGGAGTGCTCAATTAGTTCCAGAGGAAAGAACCAGAGAGATGCCCAAACACTGAGCTTAGAGGATAGAAGCTTAGTGAGGCATATGTAGCAAGAAGGAGACTTGTTATTGCAGAGGTATTGTTGCAACTCACAAGAAGATCATAAGGGCAATTCCACAGAGGATGTGGGTAGAATTAATAGGGAATGAAGGAAGATGGTAAGAGTTTCTAAGTGAAAGAAGAGGTTGTCAGAACCAAGTATTTCATTGTGATTGGAATACAAAAGGATAGTTGTGTTCTTAGAAGATGCAAATGAGTTAAAGCCTAGAAGGAGCATAGAGAAGTGCTCAAAAGAGGTTCCAGAGAAAGAGAACCAAGGGCTTGCCAAAAGACCAAGTATAGAGGAAAGCTAGGTGAGGTAAGTGGTAGCAGGGAAGACTTGTCGTTGCAGAGGCTTGCACAACTCATAGTGAAGTGAGAGGAAATCATAGAGATGGAAAGGATGATGACTAGTGATAGTCATAAAAAAGGTTCTGAAAGAGACCACAACAGAGGACAAAAGAAGAAAGGTGCCAAGGCAAATGGCATGAGAATGAGTGACAAAAAATATGATAAAGAAATGGCTGAGATGGTAGTTAACTTGAAGTATTAATGGAAATGCTGCAGAGAAATGAGAAGGAATAAAAATATGGTTATGTCACGAGAAAGAAAGTGAAGTGGCAAAAGCTACAAGAGAAGAGGAATCAACAAGAAAATATGCAGTTAATAAAGGAGTTGAGGGAACTTGGACAGATTATAGATGTCAAATTGAAGACAGATAAGCTCAAAGGAGTTGAGCTACAACAAAAGGAAAATGCTAGAGAAGAAGTTGAAGTTTTGGTATGTGAACCAGAACATGGACCATTACTTTTTGAAAGTAATGAAGAGACAGAGGAGTTGAATCATATGAATGATTCAGAGTAGCCAAAAGACTTGATGGCTAAAGCATCAAATGGGACCATAAGGTCTTGTATTTTTAAAATTGATAATTTGTGTATGGTTGTAGGTTTAGAAGAAGATAGGCAGTCTTTTAAAGCTGTCAAAAACATGGAAGAATACCTTTCAGAAGATGAAAGTTTTGAAGCAGAGCATGACAATGAGACTGGAGAAGAAATAGTTCAATATAGTGAACAAGTGCAGAGAGGCACCATTAAAACAGATGGTGTGGAAAAGAGATTTGCTAACAGTCTCAAGAATTCTTTGAGTTTGAATCAACATATGAATGTGTTGACAGAGGAGTTAAAGGAAAGACCTGAGCAACATACTGAAAGGTTGCCAGAGGAAGAAGAGGCACAAAGGCCTTATATTTTTGGTTTTGATAATTGTCTTATGATTGCAAATTTTGTTGCAGAAACTGGAACATATTTGGCACAGGTGGGTAGCCAAATGAAAGAAGAAGAGAAAGAACATATACTGAAAGATGTTAAGGGAAATTTAGCAGAGGAATAAGAACCATCTGATGATTGGTCAATAGGAAATGAAGAAATAGGAGATTGTGTAAAATTTCCAAATTTTACTCCAAGTAAAATCATTGAGTTATATAGAGAGTTAGACCTTCAAAGGAGAAAGCTAGAACAACATGTGATAAATATCCAGAGTAAATTGCTGATGAAGGATGATGACAAAGAAATTTTTATAAATGATAGTCAAGAAGAAGTTGACAGGTATAGTAAATAGAAGCAGAATATTGTCTTGAAAGACAATATGACAACAGCTGAAAAGGTGCAAGACAATAGTGAACAAGAGAGTAAGGATGGAAGGATGGCAGTAAAAATGAAAATTCGGCAATTAAGAGTTGAAGGCAATCAACAGACAGAGGATATACTGGACAAAGAAATTGGGCTGATAAGAAGGTTAATGATGAAAGTGTCTCAGAAGAAGACAACAACAAGAAAGAAAATAAGCAACAACAAGAGGAAGACAACAACAGACTATGAAAGCATGGCAAGTGGAGCATTGCAGCATAAGGTATGGAGACTGGGAGAACAACAACAATAGATGAACTGACAAGAAAAGACAAGCTACAAAATAAAGTCTGGGATCCAGGAGGAATCAATTATCTAGACTTATGATCAGGAGGTCATAAATTTTCTTACCTAGGGAATCTGATGCAGGAGCATCCTACTCAGACAAACCATTGCATTTTGGTAAGCATAGGGTCTTATGTTTCAAGGGACCTGATTCTCTAAAGAGTGATTAATTATTTATTTTCCTATGTTTTTATGAGGGTTGTATAATAGTGAGGATATTGTAATAAAATCTTCTCGTTAAGAGAGATTTCAAGAATAGTGTGTGAGTTAGAGGAACTAGGAGTTAGTTTCATGATTTTAGGGTTTAGATTAGGATATTTAGGATTCAGGTGAAATTATTTAGGATCTGAACCAAAATTGGTTAACAGAATCCTTTTGGGTATAATTTGTAAGCCTCGAAGGCTTAAAAGAGTTAGTTAGGGAGAGAGTTAGTAGATAGGGAGTGTTGGAATGTGAGCCTACGAGCATTGAAACGAGAAAGGGCCACAGATACAGACCATGTAAAGACAGATCAAGCCAAAGCTAGATTGTAAAACATATTTTTATTTGTATCTGTGCATTTGTTTAATGAATGAGGAAATTGAATTCATTGTGACAGTGTGTGTCATTCCTTTTATGTGCTGAGCGATCCGTAATTGTGAATTTATGGTTTTTGTGTGATAAACCATGATGAATGAATTCAAGTTGAATTTCTGAAAGTCTTTCTGAGTGACAAAAGACTTATCGACTGGGTAGAATCTGTGTGATTCCAGCTAGGATATAATAGATGTATGTACAGGTCAAGTAAAGAACGAATTATGAAATCTGGAAGAAGGGAAATAATACAGAGAGTATTATGTATTCCAATTTGAAGTGGTGTTAAAGAAACAAAGGTATAGTTGCAAGGCAGAGTAAAGAAATCAGAGAAGTCTTGGCATATTGTTTCTAAGCGGAAAAAGGAGTTGGCAGAGTTGAACTTGGTAACAAGTCGATCTAGAGGTGAGAAGGAAATTTAGTGGAAGCACCAAGTTTGGTGGAAGAGTGGAACCACGACGAAGTGAAATTGTGATTAAGCAGATTTCAGAGTGAGCGGAATCCCTAGCGGAGGAATAGATCTAGATTGTCAGATCGACAAATCTGTTAGATCGATGATGATTAGCAGCTGGGGATAGGAGTGTACGGATGTCTTGATCGTGGTTGAAGCCCTGCACTAAATCCTAGCCGTCGATCTCATTTTCAAATGCTTACGTCACAATCAACTGCGGGGTTAAGCTGTTTGGTAATCCGTGTGCTAGTTGAAGACCCCCAAGCCGTAGATTTGATGACCTCGTATATCCCATGGCTATTGGGTCATAAAGTGATCGGACATTAACATTAGAACGGACCTGAACATTTATAGATTAAAGATTTATAATCCTTATCGGCTCCGTAAGGGCAAGTAAATGTCATGCAAGATTCCCATGCGATATCGCTACTGACCATTAGATCAAGCGTGCCTTGATCAAACAGTGGAGGATCACCAATTAGTTTCGCATCGCAATATTTCATGAGTGGATGAACCTTGGCCTTAAGAAAATGCGATTTGCGATGTGCGATGCTCGGAGGTATCATCAACCATCGGATTGAAAGGTGCGATCAATGACGGAGATTGGAGCCGATAAGGCTTGGGACTGAGCGGACCCGAGAAGTTTATGGACGCGAATTTATTTTATTTGGGGTCCAGTTGTGCTTATCACATATCGCATGTGAGAAGAGGAGTCTTAGGAATGCGATGAAGAGTCACATGTTGGTGTGATCCGCGATATTGCGATGGACTTTTGCGAAGGAGATTTTGGCCAGAGGAACGAAATCATTTCACAATAGAAAAATTAACAAATTGTTGTGGGCTCATAGCCCACAAGGTTCGGGGATGTGAAAAGTTGCAGCTTTGCTGCATCACTAGGTATATAAGCAGCCCTCACCCTCATTGTAATCATCTCATCAATTCTTTATATAATATTCAATATACAATTACTTGTTCTACAATGGATGTCTTTGTCTTTGAAGTATTTTGAAGATTATTATTGTGTTCATTACACGTGCCAGAATGAAGATAACATGAAACGCCACTTATTAAGGTGAAAAGAAGAAAAAGTGAAATGCGTAAACATGAAAGCAACACTTTTGAGAGCAAAGGTTCCCAAAGGAGACAATTGGAAAAGCTCACTGAAATAAAAGAACAATCGCAACCAAGTGTGGGAGACTGTTGATGAAAGTGTGCACTGATTGTCGACATAGGTTGAACATTGCATAGACACAATCTTAATGGACTTGTGTTATGCTTGTTCAAGCTTGCATAAAATAGTGTGCTCATGAACTTGCTGCCGAATGAGTATGTGTGAGCAAGTGACGTTGACACTTATAAACTGAAAAAGGACTATAATACTTAACAAAGAATCGATCGACCATAAAGTGGCTATGGAACGAACAATTGTAAGATCCACAGTAGGCTCCAAAATTCAAGTGTAGACCAAATTTTGGAGGGTGTTCGTCATAGCGACAACTGGATGCTAGCTAGGGCCAAAACCTCTCCTCTCGAGAGGAAAATGTAGAAATATGTTCTCTTCTTATATATTCTTCAAATGATGAATTCCAAGACCTTTAGACCAACACCAATACTCTTCCAAGACCAATTCATACCTTCTTGATGATGTTCTTATTCTATCCAAGTCAAACCTCTTCCCGCTGCACAACTTCGACCCCAACTACAGATTTTCGGCCCCCACTGCAAGTCTAAAATTTTAAGTCCCTTGCAACCAGCTGCAGCTTCACACATATGGGATAATTAAGCTTCAAGACCTTCTTCCTTCCTTTGCTTGGATTGATTCTTTTCTATGTCTTATGAGAGATCAAATTGTCCACTTTTCTTCCAACTTCAACCCTTCCCTTGCTCCTTGAGAACTTCAACCTTGATGTTGCAAAAATCCTAGCTTGCCTTCACATGTGTGAGAGAGAGAGTGTGTAGAAACCTAAAAACTTCGTATTCTTTCTTCCTTTTTCATTCGCTTGTCTTCTTATACTTGTCCTTCACTTGAATGATGAATGGATTAGTGAGCGAGTCCATAGGAGGTTGATTGCTCTCATATATATAGGATTCCAAGGAGGACGACATGCCCTAATTAGACCGACTTCTCTACTACCATGTTGACTTGGTCTTGGAGGGGTATTTTGACTCTTTTGACTCAAATAATAATTATTTTGACATTTTAAAAGATGCCTAATGGGGTCTTTTACATTTCACAATGACTCTTTGATTTCTTGATTTAATGACAAAACCTAGAATCACTCAATGGGTGTTTTGACCTAAAATAAAATGACCTTGAGCATGAAACCCGTGCTACAAAAATAATAATAATAATTTCTTTTTCATTTTACAATATACAAGAATCAAGAGTACATATGAAGACTGAGCCTAGTTACATATTTCAGCACTCCCTCTTAACTAGGGAGGTATTCATAATGGTACATGGACATTCTCTTACTAAAGAGATCTCATAAGAAGAGTCGAATTGGTAGGCCATATCATAAGCTATTATTTCAGCATATCTCATTGCATCTCATCATACAAACCAACATTGGTAGGCCTTAAATAACAACTCTATCTCTCCACAAGGTAAGAGCACAATGCTGGCGAGACAATGACTTATAGGCACCATCATCATTGTCTCTTAAGGAACATACCCCATCCGAATGTTCATAAGGTATGTCCTTTGGGAACATTCCTGTCTTGGATTAACACATCCTAAAGGAATTTCCTCTTCGACTACCCTTACCTATTGGATGCCCTATCTCATCCTCAAAGAGTATCGGAAACCAGATGCTTACCCAATCTTCCATTATTTCTTCACAAAGTGAAGACAATAACGATGTTACTATCTCTCCCTCTTAACTAGGGAGGAAATATCAACCACTCCAAGCTTATCTCTCAAATACACAAGCTTCTTATTAAGAAGATATTTTATCAAAATATTAGCTACCTGCTCACTGGTGGAGATATACTGTAGCTACAACACCCCATCTTGCACCAATTTTCGTATGTAATGATACTTGTTGTTTATGTGCTTCATCTTTCCATGGAATATAGGGTCTTAAAATAACCTAATGAAACTAGTGTTGTCACAATGTATAATAGTAGGGTCCATCAGTCCTTCAAACAGATCGGGTAAACAACTTCCTCAACCAGATAAATTCTTTGCTAACTTCACATGCTGCAATGTATTCAACTTCAACACTACTCAAAGCAATTGAATATTACTTTTTACTCATCCATGAGATCGTAGAGGATCCCAAGTTAAAACATCCTCCAATAGTGATCCTTCCATCTGTCTCACTACCTCCCCAATCGGAATCTATATATCCTATTAATTGGATATTGTTCTTTCTATCATACTTCAGGTAATAATTTATTGTTCCTTGCAGATATCTCAGTATATGCTTGGATGTTATCTAGTAGTCATGTCTAAGCTCTATCTAAAATTGACTGAGAATATTCACTGAAAGAAAATTATTGGTTGAGTGTCCACAACATACATCAGAGAGCCAACCTATTGTCTGTAACTTGTAGGATCTACAGGGCTTGAATCAAAACTTTTTAACCTCTTCAAATTTGTGATCATGGGGGTTGTCATATGTTTGCGGTCCACCATGTCAAACCTTTATAGCATCTTAATCACATACTTTTCTTAACCTAGATATATTTCACCAATTCTCTCACAAAATTCCAACCCCAAGTAAGAGTGCATCAGCCCTAAATCCTTCATATCAAATTCTGCTGCCAATTGTCTCTTACATTCTTGAATACAACCTTCCTCACTGGTTATGAGAAGATCATCCACATATAGAAGAATGATCACGGGTTCATCCTTCGGTATCTTGATATAAATTTTTGGCCCAACACGTTAGGCAAGGAAAAGAAATGGAAGTGTATAGCTTTCTTTTTTATAATTTCACCCTGGGCAGGAGAAGGAGCCTGGGTGGAGGATGTATTTGAGATGGGTGGCTAAACATAAAACGTATTTGATATGCATGATACAACAGATGGATGGATGGACCAATGACAACCCACATCTATCACAAAAACTCTTTGAAAAGCACAATCTTTCTAGATATGTGTCCATCCTAACATAACAAGCCCTTGGGGCTTTCTTAAGGCCATAAAGTGCCTTCTTCAACCTGCAGACACGAGTTTCTCTATCATGTATTTCAAATCCCAAGTTTTTTTCAACATACACTTCTTCATCAAGGGTACCATTCAAGAATGTTTTTTTAACATCATTTGATGGATGTGCCATCTCATAGATGTTGCCAAAGAGACCAACAATCTAATAGTTTGCATCTAGTTGTAGGTGGAAATGTATCTTGAGAAGTGATGCCTTCTTGTTGAGAGAAACCCCTAACCACAAACCTTTATTTGTAGTTGTCAATGCTTCCATCTGTTGCATGCTTAATCTTGTAGAGCCATTTGGAAGTTACCACAAATTTGTCTTTCATCCTAGGAACGATTTCCTAAACTTAATTTTTCATTATTGATTGATATTCTTCATTCATAAAATCTTTCCATTCTTGATGATTGACAACCTCTTCAAAGGTGGATGGTTTTGCTTCAATTAATTTTGTCATATTGGTTGCATACCATGAATACCTTTTAGGCTTTGTACGTTCCCTGAATGTACCTTTAATTGCAACATGTCCTTATGCTTCTTGAAGAGTAGAATTTAATCAAATTGGTCTCTTCCGATTTTCAAGGATCATGACTTGCTGCATAGGTTCACTAGGACCTTCTTCTTCATGATTATAATATTCTTCTCCCCCCTTGGACATTATTCAAATATAAGTAGTTATTCATCATCAAAATCAATCGGGAGATCTTTAGTCTTCTTCTATGAAATGCTTTCATCAAAGATCACATATCTTCTTCTTACTTCAATTCAATGAGCCTATTTTATGTAGATCCTATATGCCTTTGAAGAGCTACTATAGCCAACAAAATATGCCCTTCAAGCTTGTAGGATCCAATTTATTTCTTTTATCCTTTGGAATGTGAATGTAGACATGGAAACCAAATATTCAGAGATGATCTACACATGGTCTCCTTCCAGTAAATGCTTCTTCAAGAGTCATGTTATCAAGTGATTTGCGAGGACTTTGATTTTGAATATATACAGTTATTTGGATGCCTCACCCCACAAAAATTGAGGTAAATCTTGATCATGTAACAATGCTATCACACTTTCTTCAATTGTACTATTCTTCCTTTCTACTACTCTATTTTGTTCTAGATTATATGGAATTCTCATCTCCCTCTTAATTCCAGCCTCCTTACAGAAAGTTATAATCTCCTTCGATCTGTATTCTCCTCCATTACCAAACCTTAGTACCTTTATCATTCTTTCTGTAAGATTCGCTACTTCTGCTTTGAATTCTTGAAATTTTCAAATACTTCATCCTTGGACTTAAGTAAATAAATCCAAGTATTCCTTGAGTGGTCATCGATGAAATTCACATAGTATAGATGACATCTAAGAGATTTTGTAGACATAGGACCACAAACATCCAAGTGAATGAGATCCAGGATTTCTTTAGCTCTTGAAGCATTGGTTCCAAATGGTTTCTTTACATTTTTCCCTGATTCACATCCCTTACAAATTCCTTCATGATCCTCCTTTAGCTCAGGGATGCCATTCACCATTGTATTTAGAGTAGGTGAGATTTTGTAATGAAGTTGTCTAAACCTTTTATGCCAATGTTCACATGGGTTGACTTCAATGTGAACCAAGGCTCAAGAGAGAGGTGTAAGTAATCTGTAGAGCCTTCCCTCAAGAATCCCAAGAACTTTTTCATTATTGATGCTAAAGCCCTTATCCCACACCATAACTTTTCCACCTGTAAAAGCAATTCTATCTCCTTTTATATTCTAAGCATGAAATGGAAAGTAAATTAATCTTGAAACCTGGAACGAATAGAATGTTGTTTAGATGTATGTTTCCTCCATCTTCTATCTCCAACGAAGTTGATCCAATTCCTCTTATTGCATAACTCTTTTTATCTCCAAGTTCAACCGAATAAAAAGTTTTTCCTCTTCATAGAGTCTTTAGTTGTATATGTTCACTTGTCATATGTCTAGATGCTCCACTATCAATTACACATATATTTTCATCTTCAAAAGTTCATGTAAGTGCCAAGAATAACCCTTTATCCTTTGTAGTGCAGGTGTTGGTCATATAGTTCTTGATGGATGATAGATTATCATTAAATGCTTTGATGTCTTGCTTGAGGTGACTTTCCATTATAGAGAAATGCTTCAATGAGGACTTCGATGACTTCTTTAAGGATGTAGTGATCTTCATCATGCCCTTAGTCAACCTTAGCTTTGATACCATGTTGAGAAATTTAGAGGGCTACAAAGGAGGTGATCTCTCTTAGACTTGATAACTGCTTGTGATGTTCTTTTACTTTTCTTGATTATTAGCTTCTTCTTTTCTTATTATTATGTTGTTCTTATCATCAAATAACTATGAAAACATGAAGATAAATAGTATATAAGGGCACAAGATGTAGGTTACTATCTAGGGCCAAAACCGCTCCTCTTGAGAGGAAAACCCACAAATCTCTTCTCTTCATATATATTCTTCAAATGACAAATTCCAAAACCTTTACACCAAGACCAATACCCTTCCAAGACCAAGTAAGAACTTCTTGATGATATGCTTATTATATCTAAGTAAAACCAAGTCAAATCTCTTCCAAATACACAACTTCAACCCCCAACTACAGATTTTCAGCCCCCATTGCAAGTATGAAATTTTCGGCCCCCTTCAACCCACTGCAACTTCACACATGTGGGAGAATTAGAGCTTCAATACCTTCCTCCTTCCTTTGCTTGGACTTCTTCTTCTTCTATGTCTTATGAGAGATCAAATCGTCCACTTTTCTTCCAGCTTTGACCCTGCCCTTGCTCCATGGGAACTTCAGCCTTGATGTTGCAGGAACCCTAAGTTGCCTTCGCACATGTGAGAAAGAGAGAGTGCAGAAACCCAAAAAATTAGTCTTCTTTATTCTTTATTCCTTCACTTATATTCTTCTTCTTGTCCTTTGCTTGAATGATGAGTGAATGAGTGAGTGAGTCAATAGGAGGTCGATTACTCTCATATATGTAGACTTCCAAGGAGGACGACATGCCCTAATTAGGCCGACTTCTCCGTTGCTAGAATGACTTGGTCTTGGAGGGTATTTTGACTCTTTCGACTAAAAAATAATTCTTTTGATATGTTACAGGATGCCGAATTGGGTCTTTTACATTTAACAATGACTCTTTGACATCTTGACTTAATGACAAAACCTAGAAGCATTCAATGGGTGCTTTGACCTAAAACAAAATGACCTTGAGCATGAAACCCATGCTACAAAATAATAATAATAATTTCTTTTTCATTTTTCAATATACAAGAATCAAGAGTACATACGAAAACCGAACCTAGTTACGTATTTCAACAAAGGAGATGGGCAATGGACCTACATGTTGTTGTAGCCAATAAAACGGTGCCACGTGAAGGGTGGTA
Source organism: Pinus taeda (assembly GCA_000404065.3). Taxonomy (NCBI): domain Eukaryota; kingdom Viridiplantae; phylum Streptophyta; class Pinopsida; order Pinales; family Pinaceae; genus Pinus; species Pinus taeda. The sequence goes on along the minus strand of APFE031726790.1, from coordinate 227,022 downwards.
AATGAAATGCAACCTTCCCATCATAACAAAGTTTTGGAAGGTGCTAAGTCGCTATGGGGTCTGGGTAGGGCTGAAAATAGAGAAGGTGGCATGAAATATATTGCATGGGTGTTAAGTGTCCAACAAAAATGATGCAAATTTAGTTTGTGTCCAATGGAAAATTAGGGGTATATAAACTCATACTTGCTAATTGTAAGGAAAGCACATATAAGCAGTCTATATATATATTGGAAATTTCACAATAGAGTTTGTAAGGTATTTTTAATGGATTCAAGGCATTGCATCAACAAAAAAGCCTTAGTACTTTCTCAAAAAAATTACTGATTTTTTAGGTCTTCGATTTGTAAGGAAATTTTGAGGCCCTAATGATGTTTTTGGGTGGCAAGATCCAATGAAACTATAACTTGTATAACTTAAATGAAAGATCTTAGAGAGAGATTTCCAATGAGATATCATAAATGCAAAACAAAGTAAGTATGAGAGAGTTATGCTTGACACAATAAAGGGGAAAAATCAAGCACCAATTTACTTCTAAGTGGCATAAATTATACCTTGTGGATCAAAATGAGACATAGAAGTAGTTAATATGAAGCTTTTCGAGAATGGAACACAACCATAGAGTTGTATTTGAAATATAGGTATACAAAATCTGAGGAATTTAGCATAAAAGTGATGTAGTAGGACATGGGCAAGTTGGGCAAAATTAGCCAAAATTCTGCAGACCATAACTTTTATAGAACTCATATTTTGATGAGTGAGTGATTAATGGAAAGATTGAGAGGATATAATTTAGGCATTTATGCTAAAAAAATGGAGTTGGATAACACAATTTATCAAGGAATCTAAAGAAGGCTATCGATAACCTATAAAGTCAAAATATTCCTAAATTTCATATAATTTCATAATTGTATTCAAGTCTAATTTTAATGTTTTACAATAGGTTGTTGCATGCAAAATTATGATATAGGCATAACATAACAAGTCCATAATAAGAATCGTGAACTACAAGCTTACAAATACCCCAGGATGGTACCTATGCAGGGTAGAAATGTTCCTTAAAAGGAGCAAAAGCAAGGTAATGAAAAATGTGATAGGAAATAAGGATTTAAGGAGAGGTACTCCATAGGTTAATATGGGTTCTAGGACTAGACAAAGTACAAGAACAACTGGAAACAATGGGTAAAAGATAATACGAATGGGTACCAAGTTAATTGGAGCATATTCCAGTGCTTAAAGAATGATGACAACAATGCATATGATGCATAATATATGTCAAGGATGTTGTATAAGTTCCAAGGTTGTTGAGTCTAGGTCCAATGAGGAAAGGAATGACAAATCAAGGAGGACACAAGCAAGGTAGTGATTTCTTAGAGGAAATCCTAGTAAGGGAAGATTAAAAATATTATATATATATATATATAACTATAAATATATATATAATATATATATAAAAGATGATTTTATTTTATTTTTATTTTTTCGTTATGTTGACTATTGGTTGCAAAAGAGATCGAATCTAAAAAGAAGCCATCTAAATTCAAAGGGAACAACTTGATATCCCTAGAACGTTGGGAGTACATATTGAAAATATAAGGGGATTTAAAAAGAAGCAATCCTCCTGAGTTAATATGAAGTCAGAAGGAGGGAGTGCATGCAATGCAACAATATGTTGAAGTTTTGATTAAAGAAGTAAAGCTTGAAGCCTAATTGGCCAAGGAAGTGAACAATGAGGAATCTGCATTAGCATGATATATGGTTGGGCATTTATAATGGTCAAGAGTGACTTGGCTAAAAGTAGAGAAACAATTATGCACAATGAGCAAAATACAAGTATATAAAGTGCAACCATAGAAAGATTGGGACAAGTGTTGAGGGAAAATTTTTGATGCTTCACTAACAACGCTCTGAATCCCATAGGGTTAAGTGAAATAATGGGAATTGAGGTCGGTTACTTAAATCCCTTGTCTAACTTCTACTAATATGCATTACAAATTTATGAATATTTATAATGAAAACAACAAACTTTTAAATACAATTACATGACAACAGTACCTTACAATTGATGAAAGTAAATAAAATCCATCATATGTACAATAAAATAATAGAAAATATAGGAAGATTCAAAGTCTACACTAACAACCTAAAAAAATCATGCATGCAATAAGTACTATGACTTATGACAACCAAAGAACATGTAGTACATGTCATAGTCTCAATATTTAAAAGCAATATTCCAAAAATTTAAAGAGATATATGTTATATGTAAATGAGCCAAGAAACTAATTTTATTTGATAAAAAATGAGTGTACAACCAACTGCCTTTTCAAATTTCTACAAAAATTTGGAGCATAAAATGACTTTAGAAGCCAAAGATGTTAAATATCCATACAAAAGCAACAAAGTGCCATGAAAGAAGCAAGATAAGAAAAAAATATGGTTTGGAACCTTCTAATAAGATCATCTTAGTTAGAGCTACACAAAAGTGCATTAATTAGCATTGAAAATAATCATATCTTCTAAAAGGACAAAAAGTTGCAGAGAAACTAAAATAACCTTATAGGCACAAACAAAAAAAAATGATGAAATCACTCCTTCCTTGTCACTCAAGAAATTTATGCTATCAACAAATCAATTAGGCTCATTACTCAGAAAATTAATTGTATGATTAAAAAAAATGACAACTTAAAAGTATAACATACCTCTCTTTACCTTTGAAAAAGTCCTCTTCCTCAATGACCTCTTGCTCTTTTTGTAATCTCCTTCAATCAGTTACAAGGTATGTACTTTCCTTTACTTTATATTTATATAGTTAACAATATCTCTCTCTCTCTCTCTCTCTCTCTCTCTCTATATATATAATATATATATATATATATATAGAGAGAGAGAGAGAAGAGAGAGAGAGAGAGAGAGAGAGAGAGAGAGGACTTTTGAGGAAACTTTTATAAATTTTAAATTTATTTTTAAGTAGGTGGGGTCCCACTAGGTTTGTTTCTAATTTAATTTATAATTTAAAATTTCACCTTCTGACTCCCATAAAATCAAGACATAAATGGTAGCATGATAAAACATTCAACATTATCCATCATCATTTACCATTGCATCCTAATGCATCATCAAACAATATATGCCATTACCATAAGATATAATATGAGGATTTATCAACAATTTCAAAATGGCATGTACAACAAAAACCTTGTGTCTCCCTTATGCCCAAAATAACAACATTACCAAAAATGATACCACAGTCATAAAAACATGTATTTATTAAAGTCGTAAAAATAGGCAGTCACAAAGTCAAGTAAATGTCACAAATAACATTTCTTTGGATGCATGTCTAAAATAGTGGACTTCCTTTTCTCATCTCATTTCATCTCTACACATAGCCTAGGATGCATGTACAAGAAGAATATCTCTCTTTTTCTTTCATTTTTAGTTCTAGGTATGCTGGTATGTGAGTGAGTTGAAGTGGCTTATGTATGAGAAGGCATGAGAGGCAACTACGAGATGTTTCTATTTTCTGCATGTGTAGGGAAAACAAAGGGTCTTATCTAGGATTATAATCAATGTGAGATATAGCAGATAGGATCCGTGGGCCTATAAAAGGTGGCAGGATAACATGCCACTGAGGTTGTTGTTGTGGTGGTGGATGGGGTTTAGGAATTTCCATTATGCTGGGATGTGGTTGACAAGGAGAGTTATGTGATGCATGAGGATTAGGTGGAGGACCACCTAGATACATATTTCTAGTTTGAGTTAATTGGTTGAACTCATCAAAGTTTGCATCGAAGTGAATAGAAAATCTTATTTTGTTGTTCTTTCCTTCACACCATAGCATGTTTGTCCTTTTCCCCTTTCCTCTCTTGTTCCCCCTAGAACCCCTGTTGAAGAAACTCATCTATGGCAGAGAAAAAATTCTTATTACGACATCATATACTTCAATCACATGATAACTAAAAACTAAGACAAATTAAATAGATACTACATATCTCGTATCTAGCATAAAAATTCAAATACTTGAAACAAACATATGACAGATGGAGTGATTAAAAGCTCATGACAGAAATGGGATAAATAGAGCTCCTTCAAAAATATTCATCATGGGATTCATTATGCAAGTATATCAAATATATTGCATCATTAGTTGCCACTTATCATTTTGCATATGGAAATTGAACAAAAAATGAGTTTTACAACCAGGTTGATTAAATGTGCAAGGGTAAGAGGGTTGTTGTAAGTTCTCTGAATCAAGCAAAATATGGTTGTGTAGCCAATAGAGCAAACCCATGGTCATTTTTTATGCACCATAAAAGTACCAGTTCCCAAAATATTTCATTCATGGTATGATAATGAGTCATAGGAAAACATTGAGACAAGACATAATTACTATCAATGTATTGAATGAACAAAAATGAAAGATGGTCTATCTAGAAAAAATAAAACATGCATGAGTAACAAAAGTTTGAAGGCATCCCATATCATTCTTAAATTATATATGTTTTTTTAATTGTGAGAATAGGTACAAGACTCTTCAATGCTCTACATGCTATCAAAATTTAGCAAGGAGGTGCATGAATCATATAAAACAATGAAAACTAATAGAGTGCAATAGGATGTAGATGCCATGGAAAAAGGTGACTGAAAGTACATAAAAATAATTTCAAATATATATTTTGAACATAGGTTGGTTATATGATGGTTTTTTATGAACTTGTGCTAGAATTTGCAAGCCCTGAACAAGACAAATTTAATATGAGACCCCCCTTTAAGCTATTCTATTGTATAACCCATGAGACAACTAATACATTCAAGACATTGGAATGTTCATGCGAGAATAGGGGTAACATCATGAATGAGCATAAATAAAATTCATAATCTCAACATTATAGGTTTTAGATAATGGAATGTTTGCGTAGGCTGTTGGATGGTGTTGTCATTGATGTCAACCCATGGAGTTGATTGGGTTTGACTTTGGCAAAAAACACCAGTCATTGATGTCAAGTGGTTAATGAACGCTTCTTAGAAATTGTTGGATTACATCAATATGGCATCTATACTATTGGATGGTTAAAAATCGAGGTCCTAGGGTTTGGTTTCGCTCGAGTAAGGATGTACCCCGAATTTGTCAAGGTTTTTTGGTAGGTAAAATCGTTGAGTTTGGGTTAGAGATCTATGTCATTATATTATTCTCGAAAATATGTTTTTGTTGATATGTTGTACGTCCCAAGAGGGCTCTTGGTTTAAGAGATATTCACAATTGAAGTTAGTGACCCCAGTTTCTGGGCTAAAACCTCAAGGGATAGTGACATGACACCTCTTGCTACAATTTTCAACATATGGCATTGTTTATCATTGTAATCTCACCCCGTATAATTTAGATAACTTCGTAAACCAAAGGCAATAAATCAATCATTGACTTAATTCACTCATTGGTCGCCTACAAAACACACCAAGGGAGGGTTAGTATACAATTTCTTGGTATTTAAACAAACAAGTAAATAACAAGTATTAAATTAAATTAATGTTATTAAGAATAAAAATTGTTTTAAATTTCTTGAAATCCTCACCTAATGAACCCCTTACTAACCCCTCCAAAACACTATAAAAAGAGACCTTATTCTCCTCACGTAATCCTAAAAGTGAAATCTCTCACAATAAGGGCAACGACTCTTTTTCTTAGCACACAAGATATTAATTAAATTAATTTTAATATCTTTATGAATCCTCCTAAAAGGCTCTCCAACGTTCACTTTAGGAATCCTTCTGAAGCCCCTTGAAGGTCTATAAAAGAAGACCTTATACCTTACCTCACATATAAAAAACTCAACAATGATTTTGTGAGAGACCTCTAAAACCTTTCGGCCTATCTGAGGAAGATATTTCGGCCTTTAAAATCTAAACATAACAACAAAAAATTCTAGGAGCTCTAGGTATCATGGTAAGGGTTTCTATTTGTATTTCTTTGTTTGTTGCAATGTAATTCATTTAACTCTTTGAGTATAGTTTTAGAACTTTTTTGGATGTTTGTTTAGGGATCCATTGGTATTGTTTTACCTTGATTCTAGGGTTAGTTTATCCTTAGGATCTGATCTCTTCCTTTTTCCCTTGTGATGTGGTTGGGATTCATTTTCAATTGCACAAATATAATTTTATTATATACTTGCGACTGTCTTGTAGAAGTTCTATAACATATCTTTGGACAACGGAAGAAGGCTTTTATTTTGATAATTATTACACTTGAACTTTTATCCTTGATTCTGATATGTGATTAGCAAGTTCAAAGCCTTAAATTTCATATCTTAATGAGCATCACATCTCTGTGTTTGTCTTGGGTAACAATGCTTTGTTTGGGTGCTAGGGCACACTTCATATGTTGAAAATCTAGGCCACCTAGGGCACAAACTTCGAACACACACAATGTTGTCCTAAATCATGCGTTCGGATCCTTTTTAGTCTCTAGTTAGGGCAATGAAAGTGATCTAGGTGGATATTGGTGGTGACCTGCCAATTCCACTTGGACCCCCACCATTGCTTCTTTCACTTTTTTAGTTTCATTAATTGTAGCACAATTTACTATTTTTAGCAGTTTTTTCGGGTCCTAAACTTTTGGAGCCATTTTGAGGCCCTAAACGACGTTTTTTGGGAAATCTATCGCTAGCGATTCTATATCTAAAATCACCTTTTTTTCATAGTCCTCGGAGAGATCTTTCCAATGGGTTATCATGCACGTCAAACAGAGATAATATGACCAAGTCGCGACCCCGAGAAGTTGGCTGTCCAACTCACCCCAACGGGGCCCATAAACTCTTGGTGTTACATCTCCTTGGGTTAGGGTTTTGGTTGTTTAGGGTTTTCTCTTATTGTTTAATAATAAAAAGGCCCTTGAGCCTCATTCGAAGGCAGTTCAGAGGCATGTAGCTGCCACATCTCTTCTCAGAGATAAGCTACCATTGCCCTAGCTGGTTTATTTCCATTTATATTTGTAAGCATATTTCAATATTTTACATTAAAGAAATGAAGTATTATTTCCATTGCATCTTTGTGTTTATGGTTATCTCTGTAATTTGTTGCATTCCTATTTAAATCTGGATCAGAAAGGGACTTTGTTCACCTATGGTTGTCAATATATGACATTAATTCTTACCATAAGGCAGTGGTATTAAGGGATTTATTATTTGAGTCATGCACTAATCCTATGATTGACTTGATACATATAAAGTTGACTTGACTTAACAAGGTGAATGTGATGTGATATTAACAATGATACTTAGTGCAAAAACAGAGAGACTTGCTTGACATAACAACAAGTTGATGACCTTACAAAACAATGACTTGAATTGACATATGGTGACTGTCCTAATTCAAAAATGAAACAGTAACATGACTTGGCACATCTTTCATGATATATTGACTTTAGTTTGACTTGATGTTGGGACACATAACAATGAACTAGACAACAATCCTTATGTATGAGTAACATGAATTTTGACTTGAGCTTGTGACACACCTCTTGATATATTTGACAACTTTGACCCTAACTTGATCTGATATGACAACAACCTTGCTTACCAAGACTGTGATTTGACTTGACATGTTTGACATTAGCCGTGATGGTATTCGTATGTGACTTTATGTTGACATATGACTTTGACCATACTTCTGTTTGATGCTAATGTGGCACTATTCTTAACAAAGCAAACTGATATCGAGTTAACCTCTATTTGACAAATTTATAGTCGTATTGATGTTATTTTGACATCTCACTTTGACCATAGCAACTTAACATAAAAACATCATATTTTGATTTTATTGAGATAACATCTTGACATGACAAATTGACCTTGTCAACATAGACTTGAATTTGACGTATCAATAAGACATTTGACATTGGATGACAATATTTCATTACTATTGTTCTTGACACCTAGATAAGGCATTGACCTTGAAGCATAGATAAAGGGACATAGCCATGTGACAATGATGACCTAGGGTTTGTCTTTTGGTGTGACCTAAGGTTTGTGTACAGTTACAAAATTATAATCTTGTAGGGTAGCAAGTGTTGAAGGAAACCACATCCAGTTGTGCAACATATTGAATAAGAATGGATAGCAAGGTTTGATTAGTCAAACAATGTTGTTCACATATATGTTGGTAGCTCTTTGGGGACAAACTTTGAGAGCACTAATTGCAAGTTATTGGGATGACTTGAGTCACCTTGGATTGTGCCATTATTTGATAGCAGTTCCAAATGGTTGTAACATCGAGTGCAACCTGATACGATGATGATAGTGGTTCTGCATTGATGACTATTCATTCGTGAAGTGACATTCAGTGGCAACCAACAACTATGCAATGATTTGCAGTAACAATAATGACAAGTGTGCAGTGACAATGATACACATTGCATAGTGATAGTGATGTGTAGTTGTACAATGATAGCTTGATGTGTAGCATTGTGCAACGACCAGATTGTGGGAACAACGATCAACGACTACCAGGATTCAAAATCTATTCTACATTTTCCTTACAACTATTCTACATTGATTCAGAGTACATGGGATCCAGTGTGAAAATTGTGAAACATGATCTACCAACTCTTCTAGGCGATTGGAGTCGCCTTCAAGTTTTGGATTGAGAACACTTCAGGGTGACAAGGTGGTGCTATGGCAAGTTATGGCTTGCACAGGGCATTGTGGCATCCATTCATTTGTGGCTTATAAACTAATAGGGCAACAAAGCATCCTTTCCAACAATAGTTGGTAAATAGAGTGTTGGAGAACTCATCAGGTTGTGGCCTAATCTACAGGGTGTTGAGGTGTTCTTCTGGTTGCAATAGGATATTAGGGTCTATTAGCGTCCTACAGTTTGTAGCCTGTGAATTAGGGGGTTGATGCCTCCCTCAGTTGTAGCTGAAATCTTGATGTAATACAATTTATTTTAATAGTGAGAAGACAATTACTAAAGAAGCATTCAATGGTTTTTGACCCAGAGGGGGTTTTCCACTTAAAAATCCTCGTGTCCTCTATTTTATCTTTTTGCATTGTTATATAGTGTTGTCTACTGTTGATTATTGTTTATGATCATCTGAAAAAGAACAATAATAATAACTGAAGATTAACTAATGGTCTGAAAAAGATTAAAAAGTGCTAATTGCTAATAAATATTGATTCACCCACCTCTCAGTATTTCCAACAATTGGTATCAGAGTTTGGTTCCTTCAATAACAAATTAATAGCTAGAACACGATTTTCAGAGCACATATATGGGAAAGTGAAAAAAAAAGGTTTCAAGGATTTCAAAGGAAGGTACATGTAGAACAAAATCTGAAGAAAGTGAGTATTGTGTACCAACCCCTGCTTTTGACGTAAGTAATTATTGGATATGGAAATCTAGGATGGAAGTACATTTGCAAGCACATAGAGTATGGGAATCAATTGTATCTGGAGACACATCTACCGATGAAACTAAAAGGTACAATTCAAAGGCCATGAATGTAATTTTGAATGTTTTGCCAAATCTTGTGAAAACAAAAGTTGGTGAATGTTCAACAGATAAAGCTCTTTGGGAAAAGCTTCATAATATCTATTCAACAAAGAAATCAGGTCAAGATGTTATTGAAAATTCAGATCCTTATGATTATGATGAAGAAATTGGAGAAATGAGTAAGACAGTGTTTCAAAATCAACTAATCAAGGTGATAAAGGAACTCAAAAGTCGAAAGGAAAAGACAATAATTTTGGAAGTAGAAATGAAGATAATAAAATAACTCATCAAAGAAAATGAAGACTCTAAGAAGATGATTAGCAGTCTTAGAACTCAATTGGAAGAATTCAAGAATACAGAGACACAAGACCTCAAGGGAGAAGTGCAACAAAAGGAACAAGAGCTTGACACAACATTTGCAGATATTAGCAGGCTCAAACAATAGATGCAGAAAGCATAAATTGAAAGGAAGGATTCTGATCAAAGATACATATCCACAATTGACCAAAAGCAAAAGGAATTGGAAACTTCTTCCACTGAATTAAGCAGACTCAGGATTGAAAATGAGGAGTAGAAGGAACATATACAGGTTCTCAACAGAGAAGTAGAGAAGTCCACTCTTCTCAAGCTACAGGTTGAGGAGGCAGAAAAAAGAAGGGAGATCTTGAAAATATGGTTTCAAGAAGATCTTGCTCAAAAGCAAGAAGAACTTGATGCAGCGCTTAATGAGATCAACAAGCTCAAGGAAAAGGACCATTTACAGGTTATGGATAGGACATATAAAGAATTAGCAAAAAGAACAGGTAAGGCTCCAATTAATGAAGCCACAAGCTCCACATCTTCACACAGTGAGATTGAGAAGACGATTGAACCAAAGAATAATGTTGTAACTCCAAAGAATGATGCCAAAGTAGTCAACGATAAAGGACGACAATAAACTACAACATGCCTTAAAAGAAAAATGAAAAATCTTCTAGGTATGTTCGTTTATTTAATGGTTATTGTTTTCCATGTGCTAACTTTGGACATATGGCTAAGGATTGTAAAGTTGTTGACAGGTACAATTCTCAAGGACCACCACCTCCGAAAGAATTATCTAGGTATGCACGTTCATTTGATGGTTATCACTTTTTATGTGCTAACTATGGACATATGGTTAGGGATTGTGAAGTTTTTGACAAGTACAATCATTATCTGCAAAACCCTAGAAGCAAGTTTGCAGGATCGCGAGACATGTTCCACCATGATTTTGTTAGAAGAGAATACGTGCTAGATGGGTCAAACATTGAATGTTTCAAATTCCATAACTATGGCCATAGTGCTCATGATTGAAGATATAATATGGAATAACCTATGGATAACAATGAATGATTCAAGTCTCATAACTATGGGCAGGTGGCTCGAGATTACAGGAACAAGAAGGTATGGAAAAGGAAATAGGTATAGGAAGACCAAGAAGATAAGAAGGTTTCAACAGTTATGCTTTCAGATTTGTAAAAGCAAAAGGTCATGAGGAATTGGCAAATGCTTCAGATAATGACTCAAGTCAAGATGGCCCATTAGGTGACTAACTATTTTGAACAGTTCAACTTTTTGACTCCTTGAAGTTTGTAGAGGGGAAGTCTATTCCATAATATATGACACAAGTCTAGAATTGACAGACATATAATTTGAACAAGATGGAAATTTCATAATAGGTTGAGGGGAGCAGAACAATTGAAGGATTACAGGTTCACAAAAGAAAGATTCTCTTCATGGAATAGGGCTGCAGGGATCCTCATTGATAGACTATTACAACAGGCTTCTCATTAGGGGGAGCACAGACAGATAACATGTCCACATGAACAAGCAAATTCTCAGGGGGAGTAACCCTTTTTCATTGATGTCAAAGGGGGAGAGAAAAACCTGAGAAGGAAATTGAAATCTTAAGAAGGAGGTGAAGCATGAAGCCAAGGGGAGTTGCACTTGCAAGAGGATTATGTGTGTTGCCATCAACGACAAAGGGGGGAATTTTTGGATGGTGTTTTCATTGATGTCAACCCATGGAATTGACTAGGTTTGACTTTAGCCAAAAACACCAATCTTTGATGTTAAATGGTTAATGAACACTTCTTAGTAATTTTCGGATTACATCAAGATGGCAGCTGTACTGTTGGATGGTTAAAAACCCAGGTCCTAGGGTTTGGGTTCCCTAGACTAAGGATGTACCCTGACATTGTCGAGGGTCTTTGGTAGGTCAAATCATTGAGTTTGGTTCAGAGATCTATTTCATTAGATTCTTCTCAAAAATATGTTTATGTTGATATGTGGTACCTCCCAGAGGCCTCTGTATTTAAGATATATTCACAATTGAAGTTAGTGACCCCAGTTTGGGCTAAAACCCCAAGGGGTAGTGACATGACACCTCCTCCTACATTTTTCAACATATGACATTGTTTATCACTATAATCTCACCCCGTTTAAGTTACATAACTTCAAAAACCAAAGACAATAAATCAATCATTGACTTAATGCACTCATGTGTCACCTACTAAACACACCAAGTGAGGGTTAGTGTAAAATTTCTTGGTATTTAAACAAACAAGTAAATAACAACTATTACATTAAACTAATGTTATTAAGAATAAAAATTGTTTTAAATTCCCTAAAATCCTCACCTAATGAACCCCTTACTAAGCCCTCCAAAACACTATAAAAAGAGGCCTTATTCTCCTCACCTATTCCTAAAAGTCAAATCTCTCACAGTAAGGGCATCACCTTTTTTTCTTGGCACACAATATATTAATTAAATTAATTTTAATATCTTTATGAATCCTCCTAAAAGGCTCTCCAACGTTCACTTTAGGAACCCTCCTTAAGCCCCTTCAAGGTCTATAAAAGAACACCTTATACCTTACCTCACATATCAAAAACTCAACAACGATTTTGTGAGAAACCTCTGAAACCTTTTGGCATATCTAAGGAAGATATTTCAGCCTTTCCATTTTGAATAGAACAACAAAAAATTACAAGAGCTCTAGGTGTCAAGGTAAGGGTTTCAATTTGTATTTCTTTGTTTGTTGCAATGGAATTCGTTTAGCTCTTTGAGTATAGTTTCAGAACTTTATTGGATGTTTATTAGGGATCCGCTGGTATTGTTTTACCTTGATTCTAGGGTTAGTTTATCTTTAGGATCTTCTCTCTTCCTTTTTACCTTTTGATTTAGTTGGGATTCATTTTCAATTGCACACACAAAATTTTATTACAGACTTGCAGACTATCGTGTAAAAGTTCTATAACATATCTTTGGACAACGAAAGAAGGCCTTTATTTGGATAATTACTACACTTGAAATTTTATCCTTGATTATTATCTATGATTAACAAGTTAATAACCTTAAATTTCAGATCTTAATGAACATTACATGTATGTGTTTGTCTTGGGTAACAATGCTTTGTTTGGTTTCTAGGGCACACTTCATCTGTTGAAAATCTAGGCCCCCTAGGGCACAGACTTTGAACACACACAATGTTGTCCTAAATCATGCATTGGACTCTTTTCAAGTCTATTTTTAGGGCAGTGAAAGGAATTTTGTTCACCTATGGTTGTCAATATATGAAATTAATTCTCACCATAAGACAAAGGTATTAAGGGATTGATTGTTTGAGTCATGCACTAATCAAATGATTGACTTGATACATATAAACTTGACTTGAATTAACAAGGTGAATGTGATGTGATATTGACAATGATACTTAGTGCAAAAACACAAAGATATGCTTGACATAACAACAAATTGATGACCTTATAAAACAATGACTTGAATTGACATATGGTGACTGTCCTAATTCAATAATGAAACAATAACATGACTTGACACATCTTTCCAGATATCCTGAATTTAGTTTGACTTGATGTTGGGACACATAACAGTTAAATAGACATCAATCCTTATGTATGAGTAACATGAATTTTAACTTGATCTTGTGACACACCTCTTGATATATTTGATAACTTTAACCCTAACTTGATCCCATCTGACAACAACCTTGCTTACCAAGACTGTGACTTGACTTGGCATGTTTGACATTGGCTGTGATGATATTCATATGTGACTTTATGTTGATGTCTGGCTTTGATCATACTTCTGTTTGGTGCTAATGTGGCACTATAATTAACAAAGAAAACTAATATTGAGTTAACCTTTGTTTGAGAAATTTATAGTCCTATTGATGTTTAACTTGACATCTCACTTTGAACATAGCAACTTAACATAAAAGCATCATATTTTGATTTTATTGAGATAACATCTTGACATGAAAAATTTACCTTGGTAGCATAGAATTGACTTTGACCATATTAATACATTTGACATTGGATGAGAATATTGCATTACTATTGTTCTTGACACCTAGATACGACATTGACCTTGAATCATAGATTAAGGGACATAGGCATATGGCATTGATGACATAAGGTTTTTCTTGTAGTGTGACCTAAGGTTTGTGTAGAATTACAAAATTATAATCTCGTGGAGTAGCAACTGTCGAAGGGAATCACATCTGGTTATGCAACATATTGAAGAAGAATGGATAACAGGGCTTGATTAGTCAAACAACGGTGTTTACATATATGTTGGTAGCTCTCTAGGGACAAACTTTGAGAGCACTAATTGAAAGTCATTGAGATGATCTGAGGCACCTTAGATTGTGCCATTATTTGATAGAAGTTCAATATTGTTGTAGCATTAAGTGCACCTTGATACGATGATTACAGTGGCTGTGCATTGATGACTATTCATTCGTGAAGTGACATTCAATGGCAGCCAACGGCTATGCAATGATTTGCGGTAACAATAATGACAGGGGTGTAGTGAAAGTGATATGAAATGTGTAGTGATAGTGATGTTTAGTTGTACAGTGATAGCTTGATGTGTAGCATTGTGCAACGATCAATTTGTGGGGAAATTGATCAACAAATACCAGGATTCGATATCTATTCTACATTTTCCTTGCAACTATTCTACATTGATTCAAAGTACAGGGGATCCAGTGTGAAAATTGTGAAACATGATATACCAACTCTTCTCGGTGATTGGAGTCACATTCAGGTTGTGGCTTGAAAATACGTCAGGGCGGCAAGGTGGTGCTATGGAAAGTTGTGGCTTGCATAGGGCGTGGCGTCCATTCAGTTGTGGATGATAAACTAACATGGCATCGAAGCATCCTTTTCGACAACAACTAGTAAATAGAGTGTTGGAGCACTCATAAGGTTTTGGCCTAATCTACAGGGCGTTGGGGCATACTTCTGGTTGCAACTGGATATTAGGGTCTATTAGGATCCTACAAGCTGTATCCTGTGGATTAGGTCGTTGGTGCCTCCCTCATTTGTAGCTAAAATCTTGATGTAATCAATTTTATTTTAACAAGGAGAAGACAATTACTAAAGAAACGTTCGGTGGTTTTTGTCCCGGAGGGGGTTTTCCACCTAAAAATCCTTGTGTCCTCTAGTTTATCTTTCTGCATTGTTGTATGGTGTTGTCTACTGTTGATTATTGTTTATGATCATCTGAAGAAGAACAATAATAATAACTGAAGATTAACTAATGGTCTAAAAAGATTAAAAAGTGCTAATTGCCAAGAAATATTGATTCACCCCACTCTCAGTATTTCAAATAGATGCATTATCAACTACATCAAATAAATATAATCAAACTAAGACCTTGGAAACTTGTAGCTTTGCATGTGAAATAGTGAATTAAACCCGAGCCAACAAGTGAGAGACATTTTTCCATTTCTCACCTTGATATTTGACCTCGAGTATAGATATTAACATTGGGGTTTTTATGTAGTGAAGAGGTAGTTGGTCACATAACAAAAGAATAAATCACATTGTGGAATTATGGATTCACTTAAAGGAGTACAAGTACATGAATGGTGGTGACGGGTTAGAGTGTTTTCTTAACCAACTAATAATTCCCTCGAGTGTAGCTAAAGTAAAGGATATTATCAGGTAGGAGATGGGTAGTCTTTGCCTCCAAAACAAATGAGAATAATTGGCCTTGCGATACAACAAAGGGGTGCACCGAAGGGAAAAAATTTAGGCATAATTATTCTTTCACATTTTTCATATGGTGATGGGATTCTCATGTTCACTCCCTTCAACCAACTATGTTTGTCTTGGGGAATCGCTTGAAACTTTGCCATTATTCAACGATATTGGTTCATAACTTGTAGCACAGTTTGAAGTGCATGCCTCTTCTTTCAAAATGACTGAGCACAATAAAGAGAATTATAATGTGTATATACTTATATGCCATAGGTTGTCCCAAAAATGTTTCAAATTGAGAGAACCAGTAAGCACTAAGAGAAACTGTGAAAAAAATAGCATTTCAGAGAATTCATGAAAAATACTTTGCTTTCATGGTGATTATAAGTAGAATAGTGTAAAAACAAAACATAGGGAGGTGAAATGGAAAAATAATGAGATTAACCAAAAAACGTCACACCTACAAAGCCATAATAGGTACACTACTCAATTAGCTAGCTTCCAAGTGAAATTATTTTTCCAGGTAGTCAAAATTATGCATACATAGGTTATTAAGATTTTATATTCTTTATCAATAGCCCCAAAACCATTATAGTGTAGTTGTCAACCATAATTTCTCATAATTTTCCTTGATACACTAGGGCTCGAGTAGGGCATAAGGGCATAGCTTCAATTGTAATGTTGAATGAATGAGGAGGAGGGTTGGTGACTTGCATTCAAGGTTCTCCATCCTCCAAATGTGAGGCATGCATCCCAAGGGATGCCTTAGGATGCACCTCATCAACCATATCGAAACATCCACCACTATAATATTAACCTTATTTACCAATTGAACTATGAATATACATATACATTTTTCTTTGTGCGCCTCATCAAACCATATTAAATTAAATACACATTATATGACATGGCCAAGTTGAATTATATGCCACCAACAATTTGTATCATAAAGCCCAACTTATCATTGTGTCCCACCAATGGATCATGCTAACAATAGACCAAGGCAAATCACATGCAACAAAACATTGTGTAACCATGTGAAAAGTATTCCACCAATGTTGAAGCTAAAACTCCGTTATGTGAACAATATAACATTTTGATTGCCACCTTTTAAAACATATGCCATCAAATATGAAATGCACTTTCTCATGTCAAACCAAGATTTTTTGTGTGCCACTCATAAGGAACATGTCACTTGTCTCAATTTGGAACATGATAGAGATTGCCAAAAACAATAATTTATTTCTGATCTATCGTAGTTGTCTTTCGAAGGAGACAAACAAAAAGATCAATATATCAACAACCTAATTTCTTGACAATAATTGCTTTCTTATTTTGATTCTTTGTCATGGATTTCATAAATCATAGCACATGAAAATAACCAAAACAATGTTACAACTATGCCTAACATGTAATCAAATCTGAGAGCCTACCTCCTTATTTCCTATGGGAACCACACCTACTTAATATTTTTTATTATATTAGATTTTTAGAGGAGAGTTAAATTGCAATGGTTTGCATACGTTTTTTAGTAGAGGTGAGTCATTCATGATTCAATGACAAGGTTGTTTGAATAAGGAAACCAATGTAAGGTGGAAACACTCATGAAATATATTTCATGGGAAAGGAAAAGGCCAAGTGAAACTTTCCTAAAGGGAGTTCAACAAAAGGAATGTACCAGACATGGGGGATTAGAAAGATAATGTAAGGGCCACAATGATTCAACTATGGTCAACCATGGACAGCACAACAAATGGATTGAAGATGCATTAGGATGCATACGAAAAAATTGCATGTTTGTTGCATCTATATATGTATTAGGACACATGAAAATATATAAGCATGCATACATCATGTGTAGATTATGAATGGTCTATTGTTATGCATGAAATGAAATTGTTGTATTGGTTGGATATGACCAATGATGGAATTGTGTCGAGGAAAAATAGGGTAATTGCATGATTGAAAGTGTAAGGATGTTGTTGCATATGATAGTCATATACACTATTGACAAAATTCTATGAAAATTTTCACAAGACATTGTGATTCCTAATGAAGTATCTTTTGTAATAAGAAACAACAAATTTAAAAATTAAAGAAAATTATCAAATCAAAGTCAGTAGGGCCTTACCTACATGGGTGTCATAAGGAGTTCACAATGACTACAACATGTTATGCAACTTACTTGTATGATTATTTGATTTTCCCATGTCCCTTATTTACATATGAATGTACATCTTATTAGTTAAAGCAAAATTTCATCAAAATGCCAAGATCCATAGATGATCTGCCATGATATGTTTCTTTCCATATGATCCAGGTGGATATTGGTAGCCACCCACCTATTCCACCTAGATCTCAAGCTGGTTTCATCAGTTTCCTTGATTATAGCATCATTTACTATTTTTAGCAGTTTCAGGTACTAAACTTCTGAAGTTGTTTTGACCCCCCAAATGAATTTTTTGGGGTCCAGAGCAAGCCCTTGGCCATAAAGTTGGGGCCTATTGCAAATCCTGTAGTACTCAGAGAAATATTTCCAACGAGTTATCATACACGCTTAACAAAGATCATATGACCAAGTTACGACCTCAGGAAGTTGGCTGCCCAACCAACCCCAACGGGGCCCACAAATTCTTGGTGTTCCATCTCCTGGGGTTAGTGTTTTTGTTGTTTAGGGTTTCCTTTGTTTTTCAATAATAAAAAGGCCCTTGAGCCTCATTGTAACATAGTTCAGAGGTATGTAGCGACCACATCTCTTCTTAGAGATAAGTTACCATCGACTGAGCCAGTTTATTTCCATTCTATTTGTAAGTAGCTTTCAGTCCTTTGATATTAATGAAATGAAAATTTATTTCTACTACATCCCTGTGTTTATGTTTATATATGTATTCTATTGTGTTCCAGCATAAGTATGGAACAGTGGTATCAGAGGAGTCTTCTCTTTCTCTGTTTTTCTTTACATGTCCCCAATGAGGTCATGGTATAAGGAGTTAGGGCTTGAACTAGTTGAACCTTTGCAAGACCAACATCGCAAACCCTAATGGCCTCCCATGGTGGAAGAAAATAAAGACGAGGGATTAGGATATCCTTTCAAAATATTGCTCGAGGAAGCCCTCGAGCGACAGAGGAATGTGATGATGGATAACTTTGCCTAGATCCTTTGACAACCACCCACAGGTGACGCATCTTCATCCAACAGCCACTCTGGAGGTGCCACTCCCTTTAAGGTACAAGTCAACTTTGACATTTCCAAAATGAGGGCTAGATAGATGAAGATGTCATAGATACATTGATAAATATGTAGGAAGGATATTTTTCGGTTCATGACTTTTCCAGTCAGGAAAATATTACTTTTTCACTCCTTAAAGTTTCCCCCCATGTCAAGGACTAGTCTGAATAGAAGGACGAGAGGGAACCCTCATTGTTTTTAGCTGCACCCATTTTGAATTCTTTCCGAGATGCCATCAAGGAACAATATTACCCTGTCGGTATTTAGGAAGATAAATACATAGAGTGGACCATGCTGTGGTAGGGAAGGGACCAACACGTGCCAGAGTTCACAAATATTTTTCATACCCTTCTCACGAAGTTGGGTATCAAGGATTCTGAGTAGAATTTGGTACTCAAGTACCGCGACTATCTACACAAGTACATCCAGGACAAGGTAGAGTTCCTGGACATATCCTTGCTTAGCGCCGCCTATTGGTATGTTGTCAAGATCGAGCAGAAATTTAAACAAAAGAAGGGAGACTTTGGATTTGCGAATTTGAAACAATGGAAAGGTGCTCCCAAACTGCAGAACAAAGGACAAAGCCAAGGTGGGGCGACCTAGGAAACCTGCCGAAGTCATAAGAAAATAACAACACCACGAATACAAAGAAGGACACAGGAAAATGGTGTGAATTCTACAAGAGCCCCACTCACAACATAAGTGAGTGTTGAGCTAAGCAGTAACTGGTGGCCAAGCTAAAGGCTTCTGAATTAGATGCATGTTCTGACTCTGAGTCAGAACCCGACAAGGGGAATTACAAAGGGAAGAAAATTATTGATGCAGAGCCTAGTGTGATCCAGGTGGATATTAGTGGCCACCCTCCTATTCCACTTGGACCTCCAACACTATCTCTTTCAGTTTTTCAGTTTCCTTAATTGTATCACAATTTACCATTTTTGGCATTTTTCAGGTCTTGAACTTCTAGAGCCATTTTGATGCCCTAAACGAAGTTTTTAGGGAAAACAAAGAGACCGAAAATATCCCAAACAAGGTTGGTTGTATGTTTTTAGTGTTCTCTTCAAGGTCTTTGAAATGAGGTCTTATCTCTCAATAATAAATAGGCCTTAGAGCCTCACTATAACACAATTCAGAGGCATGTAGCCACCACATCTCTTCTAAGAGATAAGTTGCCATTGCCCAAGCTAATTTATTTCCATTGTGTTTGTAAGCATATTTTAGTTTTCTGATATTAATGAACTGAAGTGTTATTTCTACTGCATTTCTCTATTTATGGTTATAGATGTAATTTATTGTGTTCCTGTTTAAGTTCAGATCAATGGTATTAGAGGGGTCTACTCTTTCTCTGTTTTTTTTGCATGTCCCCAACGAGGTCAGGGTATAAGAAGTTAGGGCTCAATCTAATTGAAACTTTTCAAGACCAACCTTGCAATCCCCGATGACATCCCATGGTGGAAGAAAAGAAAGAGGAGGCCGCAAGAGATCCCTTCAAAATATTGCTTGAGGAATCCCTCGAGTGATAAAGGAACACGATGATGGATAACTTTGCCCAAATCCTTCAACGTCTACCCACAGGGAACACATCTTCATCCAGAAACCACTCTAGACGCGCCACTCCTTTTAAGTTACAAGTCAACTTCGATATTCCCATATTTGAGGGCCAAATAGATGTAGATGCCATAGATAAATGGTTGAATCTGTTGGAAGGATATTTTTTAGTTCATGACTTTTCCAATTGGGAAAATATTACTTTTTCACTACTCAAAGACACCCCACACGTCAAGGACCAGTGGGAAACCTATTGTGAACAAAAGGACGAGAGGGAATCCTCACCGTTTTTAGCCGTACCCACTTGGGATTATTTCCGAGACACCATCAGGGAACAATATTACCCTGCCGGGACCTATGAAGATAAATACATAAAGTGGACCACACTACGACAAGGAAGAGACCAAGAAGTGTTAGAGTTCACAAATATTTTCCATAGCCTCCACACTAAGTTGGGTATAAAGTATTCTGAACTGCATTTGGTACTCAAGTACTGCGACTGTCTACACAAGTACATCCAGGACGAGATGGAGTTATTGGACATCTCCTCACTTGACATGACATAATGATACCCTATCAAGATTGAGCAAGAGTTTGAACAGAAGAAGTGAGACTTTGGATCTACGAATCTCAAGCAAGGAAAATGTGCCTCCAAACCACAAAGCAAAGGCTAAAGCCAAGGTGGGGTGGCCCAAGACAACTCGCCGAAGCTGCAAGCAAAGAACAAAACCACAAAGACAAAGAAGGAGACGAGAAAATAGTGTGAGTTACATAAGAGCTCCAGTCATCACACAAATGAGTGTCAGGCCAAGCAGTCACTGGTGTCCGAGCTGAAGGCTTCTGAATTAGACGCATGTTTCGAATCTGAGTTAGAATCTGACAAGGGAAATGACAAAGGGAAACAAATCATTGACGTAGAGCCTAGTGCCACCGTGGCCACCATAAAAATACAAAAGAATGAGCCTGAAGATCCAGAGGAGGTGGAATGCCTCTTCCACTCATAGATGTGGGTGAAAGGTTCTTTGTTGCAGTTAATTGTCTACAGTGGGAGCCAAAAGAACCTCATTTCAACAGAGGTTGTGAAGCGACTAGGCCTACCAACGATAGCACATCCGAAACCGTACACCACCAGGTGGCTTCACCAAGGACGAGATCTCCATGTCAGCCAACACTATCACCTTCCCTACAACATCAATCCCTTCATGAATGAGGTACTGTGTGATGTTTCTCCTCTTGAAGTTTGTTGTGTATTATTAGGACAACCATACTTGTGGAAGCGACATGTTGTATATGAGTCTAGACCTTGCTATGTGATTATTACTTTGGGAAATAAGTTGTACATGATACCAGAGGTAGCGCCGCCTACCGCCATCTCTTTGATCACTGTAAAGAAACGTAGTAAAATCATTTCCCAGAATAGGAAATTTGTTTTCCTTATGATTCTCTCTCATGGAAAGAAGAAGGTTGTGGCCAAGGCTTCTAGACAAGGCTCTTCCGCATAGCAGCAACAGATAGACAACGTCATGGAGGAGTAAAGGGACATTTTCGCCTCACCTACAAGGGTACCTCTGCACTGTCAGGTCATGCACTCCATCAATCTAACCCTAGGTGCACCACTACCCAATGGAATGATCTATCGACGCTTTGTTTTGGAGAACGATGAGATCAAGAGGCAGATTCAGGATTTGTTGTAGAAAGGGCACATCAGGCCAAGATCATCACCTTGTGGGAGGCCCATTGTATTGGTACATAAGAAGGATGGGACCTGGAGACTTTGTATTGACTATCGAGCATTCAACAAGATCACTGTCTAGAATAGCTACCCAATCCCACATATTGATGACCTTTTGGGCCAAATCTAGGGGGCCAAATATTTCAGCAAGATTGACTTGAAGTCTAGTTATCACTAGGTGCCTATTGAAACCTCCAATGTGTGGAAGACTGCCTTCAAATCCAAGGAGGGTCTTTTCGAATGGTTGGTCATGCCTTTCGGGTTGACGAGTTCCCCCACAACCTTCATGAGATTGATGGACGACATCTTGCGACCCTTCACCAATGCATTCGTGGTGGTGTATTTAGATGACATCTTGATCTTCAGCCAAAGTTAGGAAGAGCACCTCCACCATATTCGACAGGTCCTTCAAACCCTTGCAACAACACAAGTTGTGTGCCAATTTGGAGAAATGCACTTTTGGCATGACCCATGTTCAATATCTGCGGTACATCATTGATGAGCAGGGTGTGCATGTGGACCCAACCAAGATACAAGTCATTCGGGATTGGCCAACCCCAACCAGTCTAACAAAGCTCTGTAACTTTCTGGGTCTTGTTGATTTATACCGCAGGTTTGTGTTGGGATTCTCTCATGTCACTTGGCCTTTAAGTCAAGTCACCAAGGGCAAAGTGAAAACAATTTTTTTTTTGGTCTGAAACCCAACATAAGGCATTTGTTGAGTTGAAGCATCGCCTTTGCTCTGCACTAGTGTTCACATTACCATACTGATCCGGATTTAAACAGGAACGCAACAAATTACAGAGATAACCATAAACACAGATATGCAGTGGAAATAATACTTCATTTCATTAATGTAAAATGCTGAAATATGCTTACAAACAGTAATGGAAATAAACCAGCTTGGGCGATGGTAGCTTATCTCTGAGAAGAGATGTGGTGGCTACATGCCTCTAAACTGTGTTACAATGAGGCTCGAAGGCCTATTTATTGTTGAGAAACAATGGAAAACCTTTAACATTCTAAAACCTAACCCTAGAAGATGAAACACAAAATTGTGGGTCCCGTTTGGGTAAAAATTGGTACATCAATTTCCCGGGGTCGTAACTTTGGCATACGATCTCCGTTTGACGCTTACAATAGCTCATTAGAAAGATCTATCTGAGCACTACCACTTTAGGAAGGACACCATCAGTCCATGGACCCATGTTGCCCCCAGATTTCCCAAAAAACGTCGTTTACGGCCTCAAAATGGCTCTGGAAGTTCAAGACCCGAAAAACTGCTATAAATAGTAAACTGTGCTACAATTTAGGAAACTGAAAGAGACAGTTGTGGGGGTCCAAATGGGATAGGTGGGTGGCCACCAACATCCACTTGGATCATTCCTCCCCCCTTAGGAAGCAATGGTCCCCATTGCGTTGAGTTCCTCCCTGAGATGAGGAAGTTTGTGCTGAGCTGGGTCTCTGGTGAGTTGTTCTGCAATCTCTGATGTGTCCAGAAACGGTGGGAAGCATGGTCGACGACGGTCCACATTGAAAACTCGGTGCAAGTGAAGGAATGGAGGAATGGTGTTCTTCAAAGCATTGTTTCCCGTAGCCTTGGTACTGGTGTAAGGACCATGTTGGAGTGGTGTGAGTCTCTGATGGGTTCTGGTAAGGCGTTCTCTCTGTAGATGTAACCAAACTTTGTCACCCACCTGAAACTTGTGTGGTACCCTTGTGGGTGAGGAGAAGTTGTTCCTGTGTTCTGTCATGACCGTATCCTTTTGCTGCTGTTGCTGTGTGGAGAAACCCTTTGCGAGAGTCATGGATGTAACAACGATCTTCCCCTTACTTTGGGAGTGAAACAGATAGAAAATAAATTTCCTAGTCTATGAGATGAGCTTGCTGCCTTTCTTAGCAGTGACCAAAGAGGTGGCGGTAGGCAGGGCTACCTCCGATATCCTATATAACGAATTATCCAAAGAAATAATGACAGTGCGAGGCCTTGACTCATACATAGCATGTCGCCTCCACAAGTATGGCTGGCCTAATAATACGTCACAAACATCCAGAGGTGTAACATCACATAATACCTCGTCTCTGAAGGGCTTGATGCTATAGGGAAGGCAACACTGCTGGCGAACTTTGAGATCTCATCCTTCCCCGATACTGTACGGCTGCGGGTGTGGTGTAGTCGGTAGGCCCAACTGCTTCACGACCTCTGCTAAAATTAGGTTCTTCTGGCTCCCACTATCAACAATGAATTGCAGCGGTGAACTCTTCACCCACATTTGTGAGTGGAAAAGGCGCTCCCCCTCCTCTAGGTCTTCAGGCTCATTCTTCTAGATCTTGGCGGTGGAAACAGTGGCGCTAGGCTCTGTATCAATGATCTGCTTACCTTTGCCATTCCCCTTGTTGGGTTCTGGCTCAGGGTTGGAACATGCATGTAATTCAGAAGCCTTCAACTCGGCCACCAATGACTGCTTGGTATGACACTCACTTATGTTATGAGTGGGACTCTTATGGAACTCACACCACTTTCCTGTGTCCTTCTTCGGCTTCATGGTGTTGTTCTTTTATTGTGGCTTCGAGGGGTTGTCTTGGGTCACCCCACCTTGGCTTTGTCCTTTGGGCTTCGGATTTGCAGATCCAAAGTCTCGCTTCTTTTGTTTGAACTTTTGCTCGATTTTAACAGCATATCGGTATGCTGTGCCGAGTGAGGAGATGTTAAATAACTCCATCTCTTCCTGGATGTATCTGTGTAGGCAGCCACCGTATTTGAGTATCAGATGCAGCTCAGAATATTTGATACCCAGCTGTGTGCGAAGGGTATGAAAAATGTTGGTGAACTCTGGCACATCTTGGTCCCTTCCTGCGGCAGTGTGGTCCACTTTATGTATTTGTCCTCATAGCTTTTGACAGGGTAGTACTACTCCTTGATGGCATCCCGGAATGAATCCCAGGTGGGTGCGGGTGAAAATAGTGAGCACTTACTTTCATCCTTCTACTCGCAGTAGGTTTCCCACCAGTCCTTGACGTCGGCCCTGTTTGGGTAAAAATTGGTACATCAATTTCCTGGGGTCGTAACTTTGGCATACGATCTCCGTTTGACGCATACAATAGCTCGTTGGAAAGACCTATCCGAGCACTACCACTTTGGGAAGGGCGACATCGGTCCATGGACCCATGTTGCCCCCTAATTTCCCAAAAAACATTGTTTAGGGCCTCAAAATGGCGCCGACCAACCACTAGTCATGGTGCTAATCACTGTGCTCAACTCCTGTGGACATGAGACTTCGAGGTGTCCACATCTTTACGACAACGATCCAGAATTCCACAACACATACCAGACACTCCTAGAAGGTAAGCAAGTTCTAAAATTTCACCTCCGAGATGCATTGTTATGCCACTTGGGACACATCTGTGTTCCTTCAAGTTAGCGTGCCAAGATGATTTGGGAGGCGCACTATAGTCGAGTCGCTAGACATTTTAGAGTAGAGAAAATAGTGGCAGTACTGTAAAAGTATTTTTATTGGCCGAACCTTCTTCAGGATGTTGGGAGGTACATTAAATCCTGCACTGCCTGTGCCATTTCCAAACCAAGCATCAGGAAACAAGGTCTATATACTCCTCTGCCTACTCCTAGTTAACCTTGGGAATCCATCTCCATGGATTACATTGTCGGGCCTTCCTTCTACTAAGCATGACAATGACTACATTCTTGTAGTCGTCAACAAATTCTCTAAGATGGCCTTTATGGTGGCTTGCAAGAAGAGTATCACAACAGAGTGTTAGAAAATTATATATTAGAAAGCAATGGAACACATAAAATATATTGCAGAAATATAAACATAGAAAACACATAAAACAAGAGAGACTAAAATATACGTGGTTCACCCAATTTGGGCTACGTCCATGGGAAATAGCCAGTCCTTCCTTTTATATTACCCAGCGAACTGAAAAGATACAAAGTACAACAGATCCAATGTAATTCCTTCTTCGCTCTCACACAATCTTCTCACTCTTTGTCACTCAGAATACAGATCTACATAGACGCAATACAATTCCCTCATATATAGGGAGGGGTTGCATTCTAGGGAAAAAAAACCCTAAATTAAACATAACTTCTATCGTCAGATCTCTGCGTAATGAACGACCTAGATTGACTACGAAATTACAACATTTTACAAGGTAAATATTATGGGCAGCGTTGTCGCCACATTACGAACTGGGGTCCAATGCGGTGATACCTCTGAATAAAGAAGATAATCAGGTTCCACACGCAACACAAAGGCCATTGCTAAGCTCTTCTTTGAGAGAGTGCGGGTACACCTTGGGATCCAATAGTTCATTGTCTCTGATTGGGACAACATATTCCTAAGTGCATTTTCGTGAAGTATATGGTCGATGCTAGATACCAAACACACTAAGTCCACGACTTTCCATCCCCAAACTGATGGCCAAAGAAAAGTTGTTAACATGATGATCATACACATTCCTCCATGTACAACTCGAAGCATCTACACTCATGGGATGAAAGCCTCCCCTATGTACAACACAACTGCAACAAATCTCCCCACAACCCCTTTCAGGTAGGGTTGGGATTTCAACCATTATGTCCCATTGATGTGGCCATACCATTTGCATCTACTCAGGCAGATTCAACTCATGTCCAATATGAAGCCGAAAGGGCTAACAACTTCATTAAGCGCATTCAACACATTTTCCAACAGATCCATGTTATATTGGAAAGAGCCAATGCTAAGTATAAGTAGTGCCATGATGAACATCAAGTGTTGCACAAGTTCCAGGTGGGCGACAAAGTTTGGTTACATTTTCAGAAGGAGCGCCTCGCTGGACCCCCATCACAAGTTTCACCCACTCTGATATGGGCCATATACCATCACCAATGTTGTACGGGACAATGCCTTCCAGCTTAGGATTCCAACATTCGTTGGTCTGTACCCAATGTTAATTGTAGACCACCTTCGGCTATACTTTCCAATATTGCTAGACACATCCGACATTGCAGAACAACTCCCACCAATAGAGCTAAACTCAGATTGCATGGGACAGGCCACAACTAATAGGATCATGGACACACAGATTAAGAATAATCACCAGCAGAAGATCCAACTGTATTAGGTTGTCAAAGCCGGCCAACTCCTACATCATGGCAAGTGGCTCACCAAGGACCATGTTTAGTAGAAGTTTCCCCATCTCATGGAGGCACTCAACACAATGGGGACCATTTCTTCTTGGGGGGAGGATTGTTCTAGGTGGATATTGGTGGCCACCCTCCTATTCCACTTGGACCCCCAACACTGTATCTTTCAGTTTTTTAGTTTCCTTAATTGTAGCACAATTTACTATTTTTGGTAAATTTTTGGGTCCTAAACTTTCAGAGCCATTTTGAGGCCCTAAACGACGCTTTTAAGGAAATCAGAGAGATTAAAATGTTTCCAAATAAATTTGCCCATTTGTTTTCACCCTCCTCTTTGAAATCTTCGAAACAAGGTATTATGAAAGCTAAATGAATATCATATGCCAAAGTTACAACCTTGAGAAATTGATGTACCAATTTACTCAATGGGGCCCACAGTTTTGGTGCTTCATCTCCTAGCTTAGGTTTTTGGATGTTTATGGTTTTCCATTGTTTCTCAATAATAAATAGGCCTTGGAGCCTCATTGTAACACAGTTCAGAGGCATGTAGCCAACACAACTCTTCTCAGAGATAAGCTACCATTGCCCGAGCTAGTTTACTTCCATTCTGTTTGTAAGCATATTTCAGTATTTTGATATTAATGAAATGAAGTGTTATTTATGATCCATTTTTATTATTATTTATGGTTATATATATAATTTTTTGCGTTCCTCTTTAAGTTCAGATCAGTGGTATCAGAGCGGTCTGCTCTTTCTCTATTTTTCTTTGCATCTCCCTAACGAGGTTAGGGTACAGAGAGTTAGGGCTTGATTTGGTTGAACCTTTGCAAGACCAGCCTCGCAAACGCTGATGACCTCCCATGGCAGAAGAAAAGGAAGACGAGGGGGAAAGAGATCCTTTCAAAATATTGCTTGAGGAATCCCTCTAGCGACAGGGGAACGTGATGATGGATAACTTTGCCCAGATCCTTCGACGACTACCCCAAGCGACGCATCTTCATCCAATAGCCACTTTGGAGGCATCACTACTTGTAAGGTACAAGTTAACTTTGATATTCCCATATTTGAGGGTCAAATAGATGAAAACGTTGTAGATAAATGGTTGAATCTGTTGGAAGGATATTTTTCAGTTCATGAATTTTCCAATCGAGAAAAAATTACTTTTTTTCACTTCTCAAAGCCGCCCCACACATCAAGGATTGGTGGGAAACCTACTGTGAAAAAAAGGACGAGAGGGAATCCTCACTGTTTTTAGCCGCACCCACTTGGGATTCTTTCTGAGATGCCATCAAGGAACAATATTACCTTATCGGGAGCTATGAAGATATAAACATAAAGTGGCCATGCTACAATAGGGAAGGGACCAAGATGTTCCAGAGTTCACAAATATTTTCCATACCCTCCTCACTAAGTTGGGTATCAAGGATTTTGAGCAGCGTTTGGTACTCAAGTACCGTGATTGTCTACACAAGTACATCCAGGATGAGATGGAGTTCTTGGACATCTCCTTGCTTGGCACGACATACTGATACGCTGTCATGATTGAGCAAAAGTTTAAACAGAAGAAGCGAGACTTTGGATTTATGAATTCGAAGCAAGGAAAAGGTGCCCCCAAACCACAGAGCAAATGTTATGAAACCAGCTCACAAAAACATAGAAAAGATAGATCAATGCCTTAGAAATCAACCTCTTCGAGGGGGAAACCTTCTTTACATTACACAAATGAAAAATTCTCGCATTATACAAATTACTAAACCTCCTTCTATAGATAGGAGTCTAAGGGGTCATAATATAATCAAAATCGACATAACAATAATAATATAAGGGCACAACAATAACAATAGTGGGCTTCTATGGGGTACACTAATAACAATATGGGGACAATAGGGGCACAATAATAACAATAAGGGCTACAATGACAATAGTAATGGGGGAATCACTAGTATTATAGGGACCTAACATGCCCCTCTCCTTCAAAAAAGTGTTGCCCTCAACACTTGAGTAGTTTTGGATGCTTCTGTATAACATTCTAATCCTCCCATGTGGAATCTTCAATGGGTAAGTTCTTCCACTTGATGAGATACTCTGAAATTGATCGATTTCATAGCTGTTGAGTTCTTGTTTCTGTGATTGCTTTAGGTTCCAATATGATTTTTCCTTCCGCGTCAAGCTCTGGAAACATTGTTTGAACTAGGAGCTTGTCACCCATAACCTTCTTTAAAGATGAAACATGGAAAATTGGGTGCACTCGGGAAGCTGCAGGAAGCTCTAATTTGTATGCCATAGTACCAATATTTTGCAACACCTTGTATGGACCATAATACTTTGGTGATAATTTATTATCCTTCTTAGCCTGATTGAGGGACATTTGTTTATATGGTTGTAGCCCTAGGAATACCCAGTCACCTACATCAAAACTTCTTTCGCTGCGATGTTGATCTGCCTGTTGTTTCATTCTATTTTGTGCCAAAGTGAGCTTATCCTTTAAGAGTTAGAGAACTTGTTGTTGATGCTCGATGTGATCTTCCACTGTGAACCTTAAAATGTTTTCTTAATGATGATGTGATGGATGGTGGATGATATCCATAAGGTGCCATAAATGGCGTCATTTTTGCTGCAGTATGGAAGGAAGTGTTATACCACCATTTAGCTAAAGGCAACCATTTGACCCATTGTGTTTGTTTATTAAAGACAAAGCAATGGAGATATCCTTCCAAAAATTTGTTTACTATCTCAGTTTTCCCATCATATTGAGGATGATAAGATGAGCTATGAGCTAACTGAGTACTAAGACAAGAAAATAATTCTGTCCAAAAATTTCCAGTGAAGATGGGATCTCTATCACTTACAATAATATTTGGGTTTCCATGTAGCTTTTGAATTGTTTCCATAAATGCAGTAGAAACTGTATTAGCTTTAAATGGATGAGATAATGCACAAAAGTGTGCATTCTTGGTAAGTCTGTCAACTACCACCATGATGACACTCTTTCCTTCGGACTTGGGTAAACCTGTGATAAAATCCATTGAAACCTCCTCCCAACTTTGGCTTGGAATGGATAAAGGTTGTAATAGAACCGGGGTCTTCATTATTTCAACTTTATTTTGTTGGCAAACTAAACATTCTGCCACAAACTTTTGAATATCAGATTTAAGGCCATCCCAAAAAAATTCCTTCTTAACCCTGTGGTAAGTTTTTAAAAATCCCGAGTGCCCTCCTAAGGGAGAAGTGTGCAAATCCATAAGAATTTTTTGTTTGAGTTGCAAATTCTTAGAGGTATAACCGATCTTTGTACCATAATGAATCATTTTTCCAACTAAATGTATCATATGTACTAGAATCTTGTTGTAACTTTCGAATAAGTGCCCATACTTCTTCATCATTCTTACATTCCTCCCTTGCTTTGTTTATCCAATCTGGTTGGATAATATAAATGGCGCACAACAATGCTTCCACATCCTCATCCTTTCTTGAGAGTGCATATGCCACCACATTTTGCTTCCCTTTTTTATAGATTATTTCAAAGTTGTAACCCAACATGTTTGTGACCCACTTTTGTTGCTCTTCAGAGGATAATCTTTGTTCTAAAAAGTATTTAAGGCTATCATGATCCATTTTTACCTTGAAGTGTCTTCCCATTAGGTAGGGTTGCCATTTCTTAAGTGCATGTAGTATTGCCAACATTTCCTTCTCATAAATAGCTTTGTGTAAATAATTTCCTTTGATAGGATGACTTTCGAAAGCAATGGGTCTTTCTTCTTACCTTAAAACAACACCCATTCCATTTTCTGAGGCATTACATTTTGATGCAGCAGCATTCAGCTCAGAAAGATCATTGTATTTTAGTAAACATAGGGGGTCTTGTGTTTAAGGAAGTTGGTTTCCTAACTATTAAATTAATGTAATTATTTAGGCTTTTGAGTGATTTTAATGAGAATAGGAATTAGTTAAGTATCGTGAGGCATATTTGTAAATGTTCTCAAATGTTGGAGAACATGAGAGATTTAGGATAGTTGAAAGATTTGGGAATCAGTTGTAAATCTTAGATTAGGAGTTGGTTTCATGATTCGAGGAACTAAGGAGGAGACTTAGGGATAAATAAGAGATTTTAGGATTTTTGCTGAGAAAGTTATGGATCTAAACCAGGAATTGGTTATAGAATCCTTTTGTATAAATGTAAGCCTAAAAGGCATAGAAAGGGGTTAGCTAGAAAGAGGTTAGCTAGATAGGGGTTAGATAACTAAGGAGTTAGTTGAGAGTTAGATAGGTTTGATTGTAAGCCTATTGGCAGGTAGGAAAACAAAGGCCACTAATTAGAAAATCAAGCCAGAGAGAGAAAGGCTCTTATGTAAATATTTATTTATCAATACAAAGAATTCGATTCTTGAATTGTGTGGTGTGTATTGATTAATGGAGTTATGAATTGTGTATGAATTAGTGTAATTTTGCATATTATATGTATGCAGGTGAATTTCGAGAAGAACACAGAGAAGAAGAAAGATTGAAGGATCAACGTGAAGTTTAGGAGTGACAGTGTTTAAGAGTACGCGGAGTAAGTCCAAGAGGGAGTTGTGTTGCAGAACAACCAAAGACCAGAAACCTTGGAGGAAACTGAAACCACAAAAGAACCTTGAGAAACCACATAAAAGAGAAGAAGTAAAGGCATGAAGGAATGAAGTAAATGTGCATACTAGCCATTGGACCAGTTAGATCAACGGACGAGATTGTTTGCGATAAGTGGCCAGGATTAAGTCGCGTAGAATGGAGTCAAGAAGATGAGCAACAAAGTTTAAGCCACGTGTTGGCAGAAGGACAAAGTGGTTTTCATAGGTGAAAGTGGTTTTCACGTGGCTTCAAAACCATAAGAGGTAATTGAAAAATGGATCCGATGATGTTATGAAAGGTAACTTAATCCAGTTTAAGTCCGGAGGTGATCAGACTATTTGTTGAAAGGGTGATCAGACGCATATTGCATGCAAACAAGCACAGGGTTTAGTTTGGAAATCATACTCGATGAGAGTTTATATAGTGGGGTTAAATCTTCGTTGAGTTCCAGTGATCAGGACCGTCCATGGGTTGACGGATCGGACGGTAATCGCGTGGAAAAGTGCGCTCAGGTTAATAATCTGAGCCGACCCAATGTGTTGATCAATGCAAATTAAATTTGGTTGAGTTCCGGAGGATGAATGGATATCGCGTTATAGCCGTTGATCTGGTGGAGAGAAATCAATGGCGGAGGTTGAACGCGATAAGGTGAGCATAGATAAATGTGCAAAGGTCGTGGAAAGGCAGAAAGGTAAGGTTAAGTGGTTTATGGTATATTTCTATTACAAGAGAGTTATAATAGAAATAAAGCGGGATTAAAGAGTTATTAAAGTTTAGACTTTGGGTTAATCACATGAAACGTTTCTGCATGAAGTTTAATTAAGAAGCCTAAAGCCTTAATTTGTGAAGGTAAGACTAGGCAGGGAACTTAAAATTCCTGGGACATAATAGATTATGCATTTTATATGCATACTATGGGTAAAGTCAGCTTAGGCTGCATCATTCGGTATCAGAGCAGAATAAGGAAATTCTGTGTTATGTTTTAAAGATGTGTATGCAGACAAGAGGAGATCAGGTTATTTGAATCTGGTAAGTAGAAGGCATGACATAAGATGAGAGTAAGTGATACTCTTAAGAAGAGATTGTAGAAGCATAAAGAAAACATAGTGATGTTTGTTTTCTTGAGGAAAATGGAGATTCACTCGAATGTGAAGAGTGGATAGAGATTGCCTATGAAATCATACAGGTATTGTTTTACTTAACTCTGGTTTGAGTTTTGTAGGTTAAAGACAGAGTAAAGATTGATAGAAGCAGATAGACAAAGAAAGATATATATGTTCTAAAAGAACAAAGTGAATGAAAGACTAGAAAAATAGGTGGCAGTGAACCTGAAGAATCTGACTGAAGGTTGGACAGAGGGGACAAGAGTGTTCTCAGAAGGAAACTAAACAACAAGCTTTTGAAAGCTTGGGATGATCTTTGGTTTAAATATCATTGATATGCAGGTAACAGCAAGGGTTTTTGAGAGAGAGTGGCAGAACCTAGTATTTCATTTGTGTTTGAAATAAAATAGGACAATTGTGTTCTCAAAAGTGTAGATGAGTTGAAGTCTAGAGCATGGAGTGCTCATATGGTTCCAGAGGGGAGAACCAGAGAGATGCCAAAAGATTGAGCTCAAAGGAGAGAAGCTTAGTGAGGTATCATGCAACACGGAGGACTTGCTGTTGCAGAGACTTGTGCAACTCATAGTGAGTGAGTGAGGAACTCATAGAGATGGAGAAGAAGATGACTACTGATAGTAAAAATGATGGAAGAAAAGGATTATGTGGAAGTATTTAATCCATGGAACAAAGATGTTCAATCGTTGGAAAGAATGCTGGAAAGTTAGGATTCAATGCAGAAACTAGATGTTGCAGAGGGAGATATCTTCAAGGATATTCAAGAAGTTTGGGTGGAAGCAATATCTATAGCGGTACTTGGAGCAATCTCAAGAGTAATAGCAAAAGCTGAAGTAGAAAAAGCTGAAGAAAGTAATCAACAATTTAAATATGAATGGACAACGTGCAATGAGATGCAGAATGTGAAGGTGCCAAAGTTAGTGAACAACAACGACAACCTGAGACAAAGAAAAAGAGGTAGCAGTAAGTGGCAGAGTATGGACCAGCCCAAGGATATGCTGGAGATGGGGATTGAAGAACTATGGAATTTAATGATGAAGCAATCCAGAATGAGAAGATTGACAACAGCAGGAAGTGTGATCAATCAGAACTTTAAACTGATTGACAAGGAGAGGAAGATGAAATAGCAGACAACTGACATATGACAGTAGCAAAGGTGCAGAGCTTTCAGACAACTACAAACTAAATTTTGGGACCCTCGAGGTTTCCTATTAACATATGAAGACACATGATCAGGGGATCATGAATGTTTTCTACCTTGGGAGTCTGATGCATTAGCATTTAGCTTAGAAAGATCATTGCATTTTAGTAGAAATAGGGGGTCTTGTGCGTTAGGGCCTAGATCAACCTCAGGCTGAAGAAAGGCAAGTCTAGGGTAACATCAAACCATGCTTAACCTGGTAACTAGCCCTACCAGGTTGGGAGAGGGCTCTCTCCTTGTCAATCTCAAAGAAAATATGGAAAATAAGGCTTGAGATGACTGAAATGAAT
Organism: Pinus taeda; assembly: GCA_000404065.3. Lineage (NCBI taxonomy): Eukaryota > Viridiplantae > Streptophyta > Pinopsida > Pinales > Pinaceae > Pinus > Pinus taeda. The sequence goes on along the minus strand of APFE031726790.1, from coordinate 192,643 downwards.
ACTAATTTTAGGCTAGGTATATGCTCAGAGGATTTTGATTGATTTTAATGGTTGGTTGCTGGATCAGATGAGGAAGGCATCTTTGGGTTCGGGAAATCAACACAGATTTGCAGAGGTTTCTGTGGGGCGAGGTAGGCAAGTGTTTTAGCACTTTGAAATGAATGTAATGGTGAGTCTAAATATTGGTGAGGAGCTGGAGAGGGCATGCAAATGTCACGAGTCCTCTTCAGATAGTAGAAAACATGTAAAACTAAATAAACCCCAAGGCACAGCACGAAAACACCAATGGATTCTACCTTTTACACTTGATTCATTTAGTTATGCAGAAGAGAGATGATGGCACACATAAACATAAGATCAACTGAATTACAGAGAAGGAAACAATACTAATTCATGTTAACACAAGAATCCCACAAAATGTTGCAAAACCCTAGTTTATTTCCTTGCCAAACTGTAGAAGTGATGTACAAAGTAGCTCAATGCATCCACAAGAGTCCAACCTTGACAAATGACTAAGAAAGTACAAGATATAGGCATCAAACCACCTATGCTAGCCATCAGGGGTTGAATCCATGAGCTAAGGAGCTGTTTCAAGAACATCTAAACTAGGAACTACAAAATAGGTAGTGGAACAACTTGCCTCTAAAATTATGGAAACTGATTCATTCATCCTCCAAGCAATTCTAACTGATGTATCTACCCCCTCAAGTGATTTTTCATCATATTTACATCATATCACATCATATTACATCATTAATTTACCAATGGGAGAATTAAAAGTCAAGTGACAGCTAAATTGGGTGGAATTCTGAACAAACAGGCAAAACTAGCAAAATTTCTCCTATGTGCAGCGCCACTGATCCTATGCGTAGCGTTTTTTCTAGGCCAGTTTTGGAAGGATTCTAGAAGTACAAATCAGGTTTAGAATAGCTCATTAGAAAGCTTGGTGAGTCTACTTTTTGGTAAAACTTGAATTTTTTTATTTGGAGTCCATTTGCCCCTCCAAAAATGAAATCGCCCAAGACTGCTTCTTGTGTGGCAAAAAAGTAGCAGAGAGGGCACTTTTTGGGTGTTTTTGGCCCTTTTGGAGGTCCAAAACTTGTCAAAATTTCTGAGCCATTTCTGAGCATGCATAACTTTTCATGTTGATTCCAAAAGTATAATTTTTTTTTCAAATGGAGGCCCCCATCAAAAGCGTAGTGCCGGTGGCGCTATGCACTTGCTAAAAAAACCTGTTTTGAAAATTTCTATGTGCAGCACCACTGATTCTATGCATAACACCGCTTTTAGAGCAAGTTTTTGAGGTCTTCCTGGTGTCCAAATTGGGTGCAAGATAGCTCGTTGGAAATGTTATCAAGTCTAATTCCACAACATCTTGAATTTTTCAATTTGAAGGTCATTTGCCTTGTAAACAGTCAAATCTCCCAAGACTGGTAAAAATGTGCAAAATGAGGCTGCCTAAATGCAAAGTGTTGTTATAGTCAGTGTTTGAAGGTATTTCTCAACTCCAAATTGATCTCATGATAGCTCATTAGAAAGATGTTTCTGTCTAGTTAGCATTTCACTCATCAAGAAAGTCATTTGGCCAACCAAGCTAGGAGAAATCTTGATTTTCCTAAGGTCACTCCAGAGGTGCAACAACTCTCTTGGGGAAACTATATGTTTGACATTTCTCTAAAACCACGACACCTGTGTAAAAAGTGAAGGAGGTTTTTCTTACTTGGCCTATTATGGACATAAACCTCTCTCAGTGTTTCCAAATTCATTTTTCCTTTCTCAAAAACATCATTTGAGTAAAAACTACGCCGATGTGTGGAACCGGGGTTTTGTAGAAATGAAGGGAAATGAAGGGGATAAGGGGATTCTAAATTTTTGAGGAAATTTTGAGAAGTAGGGAGGGATATTAGGAGAAAAGGGAAAGTTTAATTTCAAATATTGAGTGAGGGGAAGGGGTCCAAAAGGGAAAAACACAGAAGGCCTAGAAAATTGTCAAATTAGAGCAAGAAACTAGGGTTTGTGGGAAAATGAGGAATTTGAGGGATATCAGTGATGGGAAGTATTTAATAAGGTACATTAAAGATAGGGGAAGGTGTATGAGCCTCGATGCAATCTTATTTGATGATTTGACCATACAAGAGAAATTACCTTCAAAACCTTAGGAGAGGGAAATGAGTCTCACCCAAGCACAACCGAAACACGAACAAGGTGTAAAATAACCCATTGGAACCTGAAATGATGATGACTACTCTTTGAATGATGGTACACTCAGCTGAATTTTGACATGGACCAACATTTGGAAAACTTTTGAAGGAGTGAAAACAAATCGTAGACCTAATACCTAGTGACCAAATTTTATTTAAAGACTCACTGAAATGACAGAAATTTGACCTTAACACCTTAAAATCACTTTGTAAGAGCATGTTTGATCACTGGAGGAAGGCTTCAAAGACTGACACTAACAATTTGTTTTAAGGAAGTTGGTTTCCTAAGTGTTAATTTAATGTAATTATTTAGGCTTTTGAGTGATTTTAATGAGAATAGGAACTAATTAAGTATTGTGAGGCATATTTGTAAATGTTCTCGAATGTTGGAGAACATGAGAGATTTAGGATAGTTGAAAGATTTGGGAATCAGTTGTAAATATTAGATTTGGAGTTGGTTTCATGATTTGAGGAACTAAGGAGGAGCCTTAGAAATAAAGAAGAGATTTTAGGATTTTTGTTGAGAAAGTTATGGATCTAAACTGGGAATTGGTTATAGAATCCTTTTGTATAAATGTACGCCTAAAAGGCATAGAAGGGGGTTAGCTAGAAAGAGGTTAGCTAGTTAGGGGTTAGCTAACTAAGGAATTAGTTGAGATTTATATAGGTTTGATTGTAAGCCTATTGGCAGGTAGGAAAACAGAGGCCACTGATTAGAAAATCAAGCCAAAGAGAGAGAGACTCTTATGTAAATATTTATTTATCAATACAGAGAATTCGATTCCTAAATTGTGTGGCGTGTATTGATTAACGGAGTTATGAATTGTGTATGAATTAGTGTAATTCTACATAGTATATGTATGCAGCTGAAATTCAAGAAGAACACAGAGAAGAAGAAAGATTGAAGGATCAACTTGAAGTTCATGAGTGACAGTGTTTAAGAGTAGGTGGAGTAAGTCCAAGACGGTGTTGTGTTGCAGAACAACCAAAGACCAGAAACCCTGGAGGAAACCAAAACCACAAAAGAACCTTGAGAAACCACGTAAAAGAGAAGAATTAAAGGCACGAAGGAATGAAGTAAACGTGCACAGGAGCTATTGGACCAATTAGATCAATGGACGAGATTGTTTGCGATAAGCGGCTGTGATTAAGCCCCGTAGAATGGAGTCAAGAAGATGAGCGGTGGAGTTTAAGCCACGTGTTGGCAGAAGGATAGATTGGTTTTCGTAGGCGGAAGTGGTTTTCGCGTGGCTTCAAAACCGTAAGCGGTAATTGAAAAATGGACCCAATGAAGTTATGAACGATAACTTAATCCAGTTGAAGTTCGGAGGTAATCGGACCATTCGTTTAAAGGGTGATCAGATGCATATCGCGTGCAAACAAGCATGGGGTTTAATTTGGAAATCGGACCCGACGAGAGTTTATATAGCGGGGTTAAATCTTCGTTGAGTTCCGGTGATTAGGATCGTCCATGGGTTGACATATTGGACGGTAATCGCATGGAGAAGTACACGCAGGTTAATAATATGAGCAGACGCGATGTGTTTATCAATGCAAATTAAATTTGGTTGAGTTCCTGAGGATGAATGGAGATCACGCGATAGTCGTTGATCTGGTGGAGAGAAATCAATGGTGGAGGTTGAATTTGATAAGGTGAGCATTGTAAATGTGCAAAGGTCATGGAAAGGCGAAAAGGCAAGGTTAAGTGGTTTACGATATATTTCTATTATAGGAGAGTTATAATAGAAATAAAGCGGGATTAAACAGTTATTAAGGTTTAGACCTTGGGTTAATCACATGAAACGTTTCCGCATGAAGTTTAATTAAGAAGCCTAAAGCCTTAATTTGTGAAGGTAAGACTAGGTAGGGAAATTAAAATTCATGGGACATAATAGATTATGCATTTTATATGCATACTGTGGGTAAAGTTAGCTTAGGCTGCGTCACATTTCATAATAAAGGTTTTTGTGAAGTTCGACATAGCTAAAACCGGTGCTTGACACATTGCCTCTTTAAGATGTTCAAAGGCCTTTGATGCTTCTGGAGTCCATGAAAATGCATGTTTCTTCAATAATGTTGTTAAAGGTGCTGCTATTCTCCCATAATTCTTAACAAACTTGCGATAATACCCTGTCAACTTGAGAACTCCTTGCAGATGCTTTATGGATGTGGGGATTTTCCATTCTTTAATGGCTTTAATTTTGCTAGGGTCTACCTTAACACCTTCATGAGATTCAATATGACCCAGATATTCCACCTCTTGTACTGCAAAGAAACATTTGGAGCTTTTTGCATATAATTTTTTCTCCTTCAATAGTTTGAGCACCCTGTTAACATGTTGAACATGATCCTTCCAAGACTTGCTGTAGATTAGTATATCATAAAAAATACTAACACAAATTTTCTCATGAAGGGTTTGAAAATGGAATTCATCGAACCTTGAAATGTAGAAGGTGCGTTGGTAAGGCCAAAAGGCATGACCAAAAATTCATAATGACCCTCATGAGTTCCAAATGTTGTTTTAGGAATGCCCCCAGTCTTCATTCTGATTTGATGATATCCTGAACGAAGATCCTACTTGGTGAAGTAAATTGATCCATGCAATTGATCCAATAATTCATTAATGACAGGAATGGGAAATTTATCTTTAATAGTAAGCTTGTTGAGCTCCCAATAATCTGGACACATGCACCATGATCCATCCTTCTTGTGTACCAATACTACTGGAGCAGAGAAATAACTTTGACTAGGTTGAATTATACTAGCGTCTACCATTTCTGCAACCATACGTTCAATTTCACTCTTTTGGGCATAGGGATATCTATAAGGCTTGATGTTTGGAAGAACACTTCTTGGAGTCAAATGAATAGCATGATCACGATCACGAATAGGTGGGAGGCCTTTGGGAGTTTCAAATACCTTGGAATGACTGTCCAAGACTTTTTCGAGATCTGGAGAAATAGATGATTTCAATGTGGGAACCTCTAGCGAACATAATGTGCAACTACTCCTCGTTGTTATTTCTTTAGAAGCTTTGTCATTCCATTAGAGCTGATTATCTTTCTTGGTTTCCCTGTGATACCCCTTAATTCAACTTTATTTCCTTCCGAAAAAAATTTCATGAAAATATCTTGAAAATTAAAAGCTATTGTACCCAAGGGTTGTAGCCATTGGACTCCTAGTACAACCTCAACACCACCCATTGGAATGTAAAGCATTGGGTGATTCAATACATATTCTCCCATGGATAGCTTGATATTATGGCACTTTCTAGAGCACTTTATGGTTCCTGCACTTGCAACCATCACTTGACACTCTGGTGCTGGATATAGGAATCAATTCAATTCCATGGCTATCTTACAATGAATAAAATTATGGGTATTGCCCCAATCAATCAACACTATTACTTTTATTTTTCTTGATATGTCCTTTTATCTTGATAGTTTGAGTGGTAATTCCAGCCAATGCATTACAAGATATGGACAGATTCATTTCTTATTTCTCTAGGGTTTGTTCCTGGTGTATATCCTCTTCTTTTGATATTTCTTGTTCCTTTTCTTCCTCCATTTCACAATCTATGTAAAATCATTTCTTCTTAGCACACTTATGACCTTTAGTGTATTTTCTATCACAACTGTAACAAAACCCTTTTGCTCTTTTTTCTTCCAATTTTTGTGGTGTCAACCTTGTAGGTTGTGGAAGGTTAGGGGCAACGACACTTCCATCTTTATAGTTATGAGTGGCAGGCTTCTTGGTTGCCATAATTTTTCTTTCCATTTTTCTTTCCAACTTGAATGCCTTCTCCAATGAATCAGGTTCCCAAAGGCGAACCTCATGTTGGATGTTATCCTTTAAAGTCCATATGAACACATCAACCCTATGCTCCTTTGGAATATCTTTTATGCTTATATTCAATTTTTAGAAGTTCTCAATGTGCTCCATCATTGAACCCTTTTATTTGAGATTTATCGATTGGCTAAAAAAGGTGTTGCTTTTTGTATCCTCATAATTTGTTATCATTTGTTCTGTAAAACATTTGTTTACAAGAGAAGAGCCATCGATAGAATACACACTGATTTGGTTCGAAATCTAAAGTTGCAATGCATACCTTTTGTGTGTTTTGCACATTATGGAGATCGAAATATTGTTCCATCTATAGTATCCATGTTATGGGATCCTACCATCAAACTTCCTCATATCGATATTTGGAACATGGTGGATCTTCAATCCAACGTTAGAGCCTATGAAATCATGATTAACATTTATTTTGTTCTCATCGTGAGTTTCCTTTACTACCCTTTCTCCATTAGTAATCATTTCTTGTAGCAACTTTTTCAAATATGTCTTCAAATCTTCCATGTTTCCTTTAAGTTTTTCTTCTATACCATCCATCTTAACTTCCACGTCTTTCTTTAGACCGTCCATCTTAGCTTCCACGCCTTTATTTAAACCATCCATCTTATCTTCCACGCCATCCAACTTAGCTTCTGTGCCTTTCTTTAAACCATTCATCTTAGCTTCTGTTACTTTTTGTGAGAGTGAATTTTGTTGCACTTTGTCTCGTAATTTTGATATATCATGTTGCATTTCTTCCTCTTCTTCATGAGTCATGGTAGAGCTTTTAGGTTGCTTACTAGGTGTTTCCATTTTTTTTCTTCGGGGTACCAATTAATGATAATAATGCTTCACTATGCCCTTTGAATTCCTTCAAGCAAATTTCTCAACCAAACTTATGCAAAATTAAAACAAAAACTACACACTTGTTTTCACTTTATAAGAGCTCTATATTGAATCTATTGGATCTCTGTAATTTCGGATCTGAAAGGTCTAAAATTTTGTTCCCCAGTAGCCCTCTGAGTCCTGTTTCCAACCCCGCAAGTCTGATCAAGATTGAATTCTCCAAGAAAGAGCTATTCCAAATCTCCCATGATGACCTGATTATACACTTGTTCAGTATAGCGAACTTGTATGAAGTGTCACATGTCACTATTTCGACCTTAGGATCTGAACCCAATATACAAATAACTACAGGTCGTCCTCTTTCTGTAACGTTTTACGAAATTTCAATCTAATTCTTAGAGAGAAAGTTGTAACGATTTTCCCCAAGTCACTTGTTTTGGATGTAATTCAGAAGCCTACAAAGTCCCTAAATGTCTTGGACCATATATCTGAAAATATAGCAAAACAAGATCTCAAATTTGGGCTCGAGCTTCATCACAAGTTCGGCTCAAATGGGTTTTAATTGTTGAGTCTGAACCTTCGTAGAAAAAAAATTATAGCAAAACTTCCACGATGACCTGTTTGCAATGGAATTCTGAAGCTTGCAAAAACCCTAACTTCCTCACATCATATCTCCGAAAATATAGAGATACAAGATCTGAAATTCAAACTCGAGGTTCTGAACGATTTCAACTCAAATGAGTTTCTTTTTTAGCTTCTGAAACTTCGTAGATAAAACCTTATAGAAAAAATTCCATAATTACCTGTTTGGAGTAGTGAAACCCTAGAATCCAAAGATATGATACCAAATGTTATGACACCAGCTCACAAAAAGATAGATCAACGACTTAAAAATCAGCCCCTTCGAGGGGTAAACCTCCTTTACATTACACAAATGAACAATTCTTGGATGATACAAATGACAAGACCTTCTTTGAATATATAGAAGTCTAAGGGGTCCCAATACAATCAGAGCCTACCTAAAAATAATATTGTAGGGGCACAACAATAACAATAGTGGGCTTCTATGGGGCATAATAATAACAACATGGGGACTATATGGGCACAACAATACAATACGGGGGTTGCATTAATAACAATAAGGGGCTACACTAGTAGTATAGAGACCTAACATTAACTAGATGATCACTATAGTGAGTTGAAGTTACACTTCCACTAGTTCCTCTTGCAACTAGAACTAGTCAACTAACAATAACTCAATTTAACTGAAATAGATTGTTATAAATTAGCAATCAATCATACTAAACTGAACTCAAGTGCCTCCAACTCAAATTAAATGAGTTAACTGAGTGGCAAGTGCCATGTCACCTCAATTAACTACCTCCAAGTATTTTTCTAAAATTGAAATTTTAATTTTAATCTACTTTGACCAAGGAAAAGTTAAAACTAGATTTTCATGCTACATTTTCGATAATGCATAGAAAAATAGAGAAAGAGTATGTCTTTATGATACCATCGATCTGAATTAAATTTAAAGGGAGAAAATTGAAATACATATTTAGAACTTAAACACAAAGATACACTAAAACTTGACTTCAATTAATAAATGAAAATGTTGAAAGTGTATACACGTAGAATGAAAGCAAATTATCTCAAATAATGTTAGCTTATCTCTAAAAAGGGATATGACAGCTATGTGCCTTCTTGAACTGTGTTACAATGAAGCTGGAATGCCTTTTTATTATGAAGAAGCAATGAAAAACCCTAAACATCAAAAATCCTAACCCTATGAGATAAAGTCCCAAAGGCTGATGGGCCTTAATGGGGTAACTTGGAACATCAACTTCACAGGGTTGTAACCTTGGCATACAATCTTTGTTTTGCATGCACAATAGCCCATTGGAAAGGTCTATCCAAGGAGTATACTTTTTAATTTCCTACAGTATTTTAGGCCTAACATCAACCAAATTTTCAAAAAAACGCCATTTAGGGCCTCAAAACAACTCCAAAAGTTTAGGACCTGAAAACTGCCAAAAATGGAAAACTACCAAAATATGAAAATTGTGTTGTGAGCGAGTGGAATAGGTGGGTGGCCACTAATATCCACCTAGATCATATTGACTACAAAATTAATTAAAACTATGAGAACAAATTTTGCGACCATTATAGACTCTAAGAAACATGTTGTTTCTCAATCATAACTTTAAATTTTTTTCACTTACAGAATACATTTGATTTTTGTTTTAGAAAATACACTCACAATTTTCCTTCAAAAATTATCTACGAACAACAAAATGTACATTGCACTAGAAAATGATATTACATGTACACACAGACATATCTATATATATATATATATAGAGAGAGAGAGAGAGAGAGAGAGAGAGAGAGATAGAGAGAGAGAGAGAGAGATGTGTGAACAAATGCAAGAATTACTTTGGCTCTCTAAGCATTCACTTCATCAATAGGAATTCTATGATGCTTACCTCCAATACATGCACCACACATAATGTCTTTCTTATCCAAAGTATCTAGAAGGTCATCCACCATTTTCCTATTAGTTAAAAAGGAAAGAAAATGTATATTTGGATGTCCATGCCTTTAATGCCAAAGTGAACCCATGTATTTCTCGCCACTAGCATCCTCCTAAATTGTATCAACACTCACCAAGTGAAACAACATCCATACCAATTAAGTTATTATTAGTTTTTTTAACCATTTTTTATTGTTAAGATGGCATTTAAATGATAATTGTGCTAACATAAAAATATTATTTTCCAATCAAAGGAAAAATAAAACATTAAGGAAGAGTATCCTTTTACCTTGCATTTCAATATTTACATTTCCTTTCTCAATGATTATGTAATCTACCCCACCATCAAAACTCACAAAATGTAAACCTCTCTTATCTGCTATAAAATCAAGATACTAGTCCTTTCTCTTAGCGAAATGAAAAAATGCCTTAGAACCAATACACCAATTTAAATTTATCTTCTTATTTGTATAAAAAACAAAACATAAAATTCATTCTCATCACTATGTCTAGTCACCTTTCCTTGCCTCTATTAGTTTTACGAACCCCTAGATTATGATTTTCATCCCACAAAGGTGGAAGCTAAAGTTGTTAGGCATAGCATTGACTTTAGTCCCCATTTGTGAAATTGCATCAAGTTTCACCGAAGAATGTAAATACAAACTAAAACTCAAAATGGAATTAAAAAGGGGGTTAAAAGGGAAGCAAACGATAGGGTTTTGTTGTAGTGAATGGTCCAAGTTGTTATGTGAATGTTGTCTTCTTACATTCCCTCACGTGTAGAATTTCCTTACTGGATTTGGAAGAAACAAAATGGTGTTTCTTTTTTATTATCTCATCTATGATAAGTAGTTTCATGATATGATGGCACTCTAATGGTGTCTATATATATATATATATATATATTGAAAGATAGCTTAGGTGGAGATTAAACATCTCTAATAACCTCTATAAAGAATAATAGGTTTCACCACTAGGCTAGTAGACATGTGCATGAGTGTGGGAGGATTTGGCAAGCAATTGCCAACTCAAGGCTTAGCCATATTTTAGGGGTCAAATATGTCATGGCCTTTTACTCATGGGTGGGAACTTGTGCAACATATTGATGTTGATCTTGCTAAATCTACATGGACTGGTCTGAAATGGGGGTTTGATAACTTGTTATGCTTACAAGAACCTCCCACTCAGCGTAACAAATAAACGATCTAGCTTATATATGACATTTGTGAATTAAACTCTTGAAACAGGTGTATGTTTTCTTTTAATTTTTTAAGTGATTTAAATCCATTTGTTACTGTTGATATTAAACACATATAATAGCCATATAATGCAGGATATAAACAACCACACATAACAACAAATTTAATCTAGGAGTTCACCCGAATATCCTGGGTTACGTCTCCTTGAGATTTTGTCATCTTCACTTGGCTCTTTGGGATTATGGCAAAGTTTCTTTTACAAGTTCCACACTTAACTCCAAAGGTTACTGAACTGAACCAGTGGGCTTAGAATACCATCTATATCCCTGTCATGGCTGTCATCACTCTGCAAACAGATCTAAGCTCCCTTAGACTTGATTCCTCCAATTAATTCTCTGAGCTAACCTGAGCTTCTTAATGGCACTATCTCCTTCAAAATCCTTCAACTATCATTGAAACCTCATTCACTGTCTCTAGCATATATTAGACACCAAAATAGACTGATCATTTTCTCAAAATGAGCATTGCATTCCCAAACTAGGCCTTCCTCCACGGTTAGCACTAGGTTTCCTTAAACTTCCATGTAGCATCTCAGCCTTTAGAAGTCCCCAAATGCTTCTGCAAATCCCTGCAATGGATTTAGAAGGCTCATTACAGTCAGGAATGACTATTGGTTTGTTGAGAACGAGTAGCTCTTACAACTGCCTCCAACTCCTCATGGCTTTGAGCTCCAAAATCTCTATGAAGATGACTTCTTCATCTTCTCTAGACTATTCCATTGGCTTCAAAAGGCTCCAATTAGCCTAGCTAGCCTCTTGTTTCACTCTCTCTCCTTCTGGCTCTCTGGTCGAAAGCTGCTCCTGGAGTGCATTTAGTCAATATCCCCCTAGGGATTCTCCACCAAATTTGGTGAACTGCACCTAATTCCAATTAAACTTAGCATATCTACTTAAGTTTAGTCGCTCCGCCAAGCTGACCGTAGGAGGTGAGTCGTTACCGTAACTGTTGGGCGTGCACATGAGGGCAATATATCCCTAGCGGTTAGGGATAATGTTACAGTCGTATTAACCTTCAATCGCTGGGAAGGCATTACAATCGCGATACCGTTTTGATGTAGCAAAGTCGTATCTTTACACAATTCCTGCGTGGTATTGTGGGTTATGGGCCCACGTATACCAAATAGCGGAATCTCCACCATCGATCTATCTCGCGTGATCCAACGACTATCGCGCAATCCACTCACCAACTAGCCCAGACGATCTCCATTGTCGATATAACCCATCCAATCGAACGGTTGTTGCGCAATCTCACATGAATTTCTACACGACCGATATCAGATCAAGAGCGCACAAGAAAAGTGGTTTTCTCGTGCTACGTGTCGCACGCTAAGGTTAATCGCGTGAAATTTAGGAATACCACTTATAGCTTTTTGTCCACACAAGATACTGTTTCCCACTTTCCGAATACTACCCACGTGCTCAATACAAAACTTAAAGAAAAACGTTTAAGGAAAGATTTAACGCTTAGTCTTGGTCAAATGTCCAAAAGTTGTAGTTTACTAGACTTTTCAAATAGCGATAAATTCTTCATACGATATCAGTTTTTTGAACCGTTCAGAGCGCCGAAATCAGGAAGACGAGATATATCTAGTCACTCAAGTTCGACACTCTTTCGAACACTTTGAAATATGAGCTATCACTAAAGTCCTGGATCAATATTTGATCACGGACCCCTCCCAAAATGACCATGGATAACCTCCTACTATTACTAGAATCTTTTTTTAAGCGATATCTAATTGAAGTCTTACTTTATATTTATTTAAACTTTCATTTTATAAAAATATGTTAAACAATTATGTCACCATGGGTTCTTTGTCCCAAGTTAATTCATTTATTTTTATTTTTATTTTTTTAGTTTTTGATATTAAATTTATACTTATTTTAACTTAATTCAATTTTTTTTGGTTATTGACATTATACTTATCACAAGTACATTCACAATCCAACTTTTTATATTAAACTTTTACACCATTTTAATATAAAAAAAAACTCTAATTCCATACTAGTAAAATAAAATAAAAATTATATAATAAATAAAAAAATCTAGCCATTTCAATTCAACTAGTAAATAGACACTTTCATCTCTATTGTCCACGTACATTCCCAATAATATAGTTATGAGATAATAATCAACTAAATATATAATTATGTTTTTATTTGAAAAATGTGTTCCTTGACTTTGATTTTTTTTATATTAGATATTTCTAGACTAATTATCACAACCAGTCCAACACTTATATAAACAAATGCACAATTTAGAAATGTTTGTTATATAATCATACATCTATATTAAACATTTTTCTATTTCATAATATGCCCAATTTAGAAATGTTTGATATATAATCGTAAGCTTAGAGCTGAGGAGAGGAGATACGCGATCGAATCCGGAGATGGCCCAAATGGTTTGCATCTCCTACTCCTCCTCGGGATCTCTAGACGGGTTAGCGCATGGGGGATCCAGATCCATGGCCGCGCGCCGATCTCCACAATATCTGGCCCAAGCGAATCCAGATCAAATCAAACCCCCAATTCGCCAAGATATGCCAGAAATGAAGACGAAGATCGGTGCAAAACTCTGGGACGAAACAAGGGTTTCGAATGGCCACACAGCCGGCCACAGAAGCGAGGTTCTGGAGCGCTCCGTCGCTTTTCAAGATGCAGGCACGGTTTTGGTTTTGCGGCCATTCGCTTGGAAAACTCCTGAAGCTCCTAGCATAGCAGATTTCCCTCGCCCTTGTTATCTTCTGCGTGTTGGGCCAAACACGTCAAGGGCGGATCTGGAGGTGAAGCTCGCCAAAAGGATCGAGATCAGAGATCTGGATATAAAAATCACTTATGGGTTCAGAAACCACCTCGGAGGCGGGAATGTGTTAGGGTTCGGATTTTTCGCACACGCCAACATTGTCCCTCTTCTCACGAACTCTGCATGAAAAGACGGGGATCTCCCTGCTGCAGATCTGACCCATTTCATATCTGCATGACCAAATCTCAGCAGATCTTGGATGGATCTACCCGTTCTGTGCCCAAAACTGAGAAATAGTCGGCTAGATCTGGGACTACAGCCTGATCCCAGGCGGCAGAACGAAGTCATCAACCCTAGATCGGGCAGAATCTCTGCAGATCTAGTTATGCAAAAGGGGAAACGAACCAAATTGGAGCCAGATCTGAAACTACGCCATCAGCCAGAGCAGGTAACAAATCTTTGTTTTCAGATTCTGATTAATCCCCCTCAAGGGAAAACTCGTTTAGTTTGGGTACATGCAGGAGACACTTCCATGCATCTGAAACAACAAATAAGGGCAAAAATGGGATTCCCTGTTCAGGCCCAACAACTGGTCAGTGGAAGGCGGTCCCTTCAGGACTGTAGATCGTTGGAAAGCTACGAGATTGGGCCAGGGTCAATCATTACCTTAAATCTCAGATTAAGAGGGGGGGCTCTACATCAGTGACAGACAAGCACCTCAAGGGGAGACAAAGGGAAAAAAGCTGCAGCCCAACACCAACCAAAGGGATCCTACAAAAATATCTTACAGGGCAACAGGAATTCAGGGTCCGATCCGGGCAGCAAGAATTCAGGGCCCTCTCCAGGGCATGGCGGATCTCTGCCTAGGCCATACATAGTTGATCAATCAGAAGAAACCCCAGCATTAAACTTAGATTCGTCAGGGATTGATGATGTCATCAAGGACTATGAAAAACAAGCTCTAATCTGTCGTTTCAACAGCTTCTGGCCAAAACCCTTGGACCTATTCCATTGGATCTTCACCAAGTGGACCCTGGAATGTGATATCCACCTATGTTCAAAAGGGTTCTTCATAGTAAAATTTATATCCAAGGAAGTCAGAGATACAATCATAAGTTCAGGGCCATGGTTTCAGGGGAACATCGGGGCTGTTTGTGACCCCATGGTTCCCTGATTTTGATCCAAATAAAATGGCTGTAACCAAAATGCCAGTTTGGGTTAGACTATACAATCTTCCACTGCACTTTTGGCATGAACAAGTGCTGGAAAGTATAGGAAACAGCATAGGGAAATATGTCAAAACAGATCTGGAAAGGATCGATGAAAGGATCTACACTTTCGCACGGATCTGTGTAGAAGTAGATCTAAGTAAAGGGCTGTCGGACAGCATCAGGCTAGGCTACAAACAACAGAACTGGCTACAGGTACTAGATTATGAAAACACCGCCTTCAGATGCAGGCTCTGTAGGCAGACAGGACACTTACAAAATGCATGCCCAGAAGCCAAGAATAAAAAAAAGCAGAAAGGGAAGCAGTTTAAAGGATGGCATTTCTCACCCCCAGATTCAGAGGATGAAGAATCAGAAGCAGCATAGGAAGAGAACCCAGCAGAGAAAACCGAGGTATCTCAAGAAATGGAGAATCAGCAGGAAACCCCATCAGACAACAAGACAGAAAAGTCTAGCATGGCTCCTAGCACGGGAGGCAACAAACGGCACCATCTCTCAGACACTTCAGATTCAGACAAAGAACTTGGCCCTCAGAATACAGAAACACACATAGTCATTGCTTCGATCGAGCCCTCTCAAGGAGAGTGGCGTAAGGTCGAAAAGAAAAAGGGGAGAAAAAACTGAGGCGTGAGTTCTGCTCACTGCCGGATTCCAGTTTTTTCTGCCCTATCTCCTCCTTCCTTTTCTTCTTTTCTCTTTTTCTTATTCTTTGTGCACGTTAGCTCGCTAACGTTTTGCGTGGGATGCAAAAGCACTTGAGCCCTTGCGGCAGCTTACGACATGTTTCAGTACATCTGCTAGTGTAACTTTTCATTATTTTTTAATAAAAAATTACTGTTTTTTTTCTTTGAAAAAAAAAAATCGTAAGCTTATATTAAACATCTTTCTATCTCACAATAAATGGTTATATTTTTACATATAATTATTGTAATCTGAACAATTGAGAAATGTCACAAATAAATATAAATTTTATTTAATTATACCTATAAGATACATATTTTTTAAATTTTAATCACTTTAAAAATGATTTAATTCAAAGAATTTAAATACCAATTATTTCAAATTACAAGATATTTAAATAATATATTTAAAATTCTATAATTATTATTTAAAATAATTTCATTTTATAATCCAATTAAAACTTTGAATGCCAATTAAAAAAACAAACAATAATTCTATATACACTTCCTTTCAAGTTGTTCGATGGTGTACTGGGGATAACTCAATAATCATCCTTCTCTTCCCTTTAAATTTGAATAATATTCTAATGTGTATGATTAAGTATACTTTTAATTTATAATCTATTTTTAATATAATTTTTTAAAATAAAATTTAACAAAATATAAATAATTTAAACTAGTAATCAGTAAATATATATTTATATAATTTTATATTGATGATAATGAGTGAGCGACGTGACATAATGATAAGCCTATCTCTTCATCTGTGCGCCTGCAACTTCACATCGTCGACAGGTTGAATGAGAAAAATGTAGAGAAGGTAGGGTATATGGAGTGCAATTTCACCACTCCATAAATAAGATGGAGAAAATAAGATGCCCACAGCCTGAGAATAGACATATCATTTATATTCCACCGGCACGGCTTTGATATCTTCGACGACCCCATTTTTGAGTCAAAACAACACCATTCTAAAGAGAAAGGACGGTTTGATGTAAAATTAGCCGTGTTTTCAAACGTCAAAACACTGAACTTCTCTACGCAGGGAAAACAAGGTTCAAAAACTAAAGTCGTCATCAATTACATATAAATTTAATTTAATTTAATGGAAATAAATAATCAGTAAATTCTCACTTATAAAATACATTAAGAATTTATTTTTAAAAAGTGAATAAGTGTAAATCAACTTTTCTAATAAAATAAATTATTATAATTTATCTATTTATTATATTTTTTTGAATATGGAAAAATCAGTTATTATTCCTTTGTTAATCATTAGTGATAAAAAAGTGAATGTTATTGTGTTAACTGTAAATTAACTTTTTTTTATTCAGCGAAGTGGAAAGTGGTTTTGGATGAAGCAAATGCCTTTGGCTCAGCCCTTTGAGATTGAGAGAATTCTCAACATACAAGTGGCTAACGGCACTCGCATGAAATAGTATCTTTAGTGTCTTGTCAAGTGGAAGAACCGTCCTATTGAGCATGGTTCGTGGCTTGACGGGGCACAGATACAGCGTGCATGATTTTCCGTCGAGGAGCTCATGGAGCGGAGGTGTGAAATTTTTGTTACCTCGGGAGCTTGATGCAAGAGCATCCAACTCAGGGTGAACAAAAATGAACGTGTTTATTTCACGGGTTACATTCAGACAGTTTGACAGGTCATTGTACCTGAATCTTTTAATTCCTTTAAGTTCTAGCATTTAGGAGTTAACAGTATGTTATACTTTCCTTAATTTCTTTTAATTTCTTTTAGTTGTTGTTCTGAACTAATCATAGAATTTAGGTAAACAAAAAATTAGATGGTTATCCTATGTAACTTCCTGTAACTATTGGCAATTACTCAAATTGTTCAATAACTCATACAAAAGAAGGAAAATGAGACATTGAGGGGTTTATTTTCGAATAAGAGCTAAAGAACTGAAATATATACAAGAATTTCTCAAGATCATCACGTGTCTATTCGCAATTGAAAATATTTTTGTTCATTTATTTATTTTTCTTGTTACAAAACAATCTTGAATGCATCAAAGATATATAGCGTTAGGGTTTGGTGAAACACTGTTCCATTAGAGGCATCAGAAGAGCGACAAAGTCGATGAAACTGTGAACAAGTGGATGTGAACGCATCGAATCCATAGAGGAGGTCACAACTAAGAGCCAAAGGAAAGAAACAAGAAAGAAAGGTTTCAGAAATGCTATAGGCCTAATAACGAGAATAACTAGAGGGTTCCACGCAAGCACAAGACCATCCTAAAAACCATCAGGTAACAATTCCACCAGAATACTGTAAAATTTTTTCCTTTCATGAAATAGCACACAGTAGCGTTTATACAAATATACAGAATAATAAAACAAAACTCCATGGATAAGTTACATTGTATGCTTCGATAAATAAGCGAGCCTGAAAGAAACCCCAACAACGTTATCAAGACAAGCCAGTCTACAAGTGTCAAGATCACTATAGACAGAGGGTTTCATGCCCAAAAACCCATCGACACAGGTGACCTATCAATACAGCGGAGAGGGGAGTCGAAGCTCAACTAAAACAAAAAGACCCTAGGTGTAAACAAGTGAAAGCAAGACAAGACCCTACTCGTTTGGGTCAGTTGACTTCCGAATCGACGAATAGAGCCTTAGACCACCACCGAAGCACCAACGAGCCACCTGCAAAAGCCATCATCAAAGTCAT
>APFE031726790.1:129138-159713 GCA_000404065.3 Pinus taeda | reverse complement strand
CTTGTACAACTTACTTTCCAAAGTAACAATAACAACACAAGGACTTGAATCATACACAACATGTTGCTTCCATAAGTATGGTTGGCCTAATAATACATCACAAACATCAAGGGGAGCAATGTCACATAATACCTCATCTGTGAAGGGCTTGATGCTATATGGAAGGTGGCACTGCTGGCTCACGTGAAGATCCTGTCCTTGGTGAAGCCACCTGATGGTGTACGATTGTGGATGTGTTGTGGTCGGTAAGCCCAACCACTTCACGACCTCTGCCAAAATGAGGTTCTTTTGGCTCCCACTATCGATAATGAACTGGATCGGGGAACCCTTTACCCACATATGGGAGTGGAAGAGGCGCTCCTCCTCCTTTAGATCTTCGGGTTCCTCCTTCTGGATCTTCATGGTGGCAATGATGGCGTTGGGCTCTGCATCGATAATCTGCTTCCCTTTGTCATTCCCCTTGTCGGGTTCTGGCTCAGAGTCAGAACATTCATTTGATTCCGAAGCCTTTAGCTCGACCACCAGTGACTGCTTGGCCCAACACTCATTTGTGTTGTGAGCTCTTGTGGAACTCACACCACTTTCCCATGTCCTTCTTTGGCGTCATGATGTTGTTCTTTTCTTGTGGCTTTAGTGGGTTGTCTTGGGCCGCCCTGCCTTAGATTTGTCCTTTGTTCTGCGATTTGGGGGTACCTTTCCCTTGCTTTGGATTCACAGATCCAAAGTCTCGCTTTTTCTGTTTAAACATTTGTTCAATCTTGACGACATATCGGTATTCCGTGCCGAGCGAGGAGATATTCATGAACTCCATCTCATCCTGGATGTACCTGTGTAGGCAGTCGCGGTACTTGAGAACAAAATGGTTCTCAGAATCCTTGATACCCAACTTCATGCAAAGGGTATGAAAAACATTGGTAAACTCCAGTACATCTTGGTCCCTTCCCTATCGCAGCGTTGTCCACTTTATGTAAGTATCCTCATAGCTCCCAACAGGGTAGTGCTGCTCCTTGAAGGTATCCCATAACGAGTTCCAAGTGGGTGTGGCTGAAAACAGTGAGTTTGTACTTTCATCCTTCTTCTCACAATAGGTTTCCCACCAGTCCTTGACGTGGGGGGCTGCTTTGAGAAGTGCAAAAATGATCTTTTCCCAACTGGAAAAATCATGAACAAAAAAATATCCTTCAAGCAGATTTAACTATTTATTTACAGCGTATGCATCTATCTGACTCTCAAATATGGGAATGTCAAAGTGAACTTTTACCTTAAAGGGTGTGGCGCTTCCAGAGTAGCCGCTGGAAGTAGATGCATCGCCCTTAGGTAGCCACTGAAGGATCTGGACAAATTTGTCCATCATTGCGTTCCTTTGTCGCTCGAGGGCTTCTTTGAGCAAGATTTTGATAGGATCTCCTACCCCCTCATCTTTCTTTTCATCTGCCATGGGAGGCCATCAGGATTTGCAACGCTGGTCTTGCAAAGGTTCGACCAGTTCAAGCCCTAACTCCTTATATCCTGACCTCGTTGGGGACATGCAAAGAAAAACAGAGAAAGAGTAGACCACTCTGATAACACTGATACATATTTAAACAGGAACACAACAAATTACAGATATAACCATAAATACAAAGATATAGTAGAAATAACACTTCATTTCATTAATATCAAATACTGAAATATGCTTACAAATAGAATGGAAATAAGACTAGCTCGGGCGATGGTAGCTTATCTGTGAGAAGAGATGTGGCGGCTACATACCTTAGAACTGTGTTACAATGAGGCTCAAAGGCCTATTTATTATTGAGAAACAATGGAAAACCTTAAACATCCAAAAACGTAACCCTAGGAGATGAAGCGCCAAAACTGTGGGCCCCGTTTGGGTAAATCGGTACATCAAATTCCCGAGGTCATAACTTTGGCATATGATCTCTGTTTGGTTATCATAATACCTCGTTTCGAAGATCTCGAAGAGAAGGCCGAAAGTAAAGCAATACAATAGTATGGGACATTTCTAATCTTTCAGTTTTCCCTAAAAACGCCATTTAGGGCCTCAAAACGGCTCCGGAAGTTCATGACCCAAAAAACTACCCAAAATAGTAAATTGTGCTACAGTTAAGGAGACTGAAAAATTGAAAGACATAGAGTTGGAGCTCTAAGTGGAATAGGCAGGTGGCCACCAATACCCCCCTGGATCATTCCTCACCCCTTAGGAAGCAATGGTACCGATTGCATTGCGTTCCTCCATGAAATGGGGAAACTTCTGCTGAACTTGGTCCCTAGTGAGCCACTTTCCTTGGTGAAGGAGTTGGCCTGCTTGGACAACTCGATATAGTTGGATCCTTTCCTGTTGGGTGTTATTGATCTGCATGTCCATGATCTGATCAGTTGTGGTTTGTTCCATGTAATCTGGATTTAACTCTGTAGGTGTGCGCTGTGCTGCAATGTTTGTTGTGTCTAGCAATGGTGGGAAGTATGGTCGAAGGCGGTCCACATTGAACAGTGGGTGTAGGCCAAGGAATGGGGGAATGCCGAGCTCAAATGCATTGTCTCCCACCACCTTGGTAATGGTGTAAGGACCATATCAGAGTGGTTTGAGTTTCCGATAGGCTCCGGTAAGGCGTTCCTTTTGCAAATGCAACCAGGCTTTGTCGCCCACCTGAAACTTGTGTGGCACCTGATGTTGATCATGTCGCTGCTTTTACTTGGCATTTGATTTCTCTAGAATTTCGTGGACCTGTTGGCAGATATGTTGGATGTGCTCAATGAAGCTGTTTGCCTTATCGGTTTTATAATGGACATGAGCCAAATCTGCATGAGTAGCTGCAAATGGCATGGCCACATCAATGGGAGATAGTGGCTAGAATCCCAAGCCCACCTAAAAATGGATGTGGCCAGTCGAGCTGTGGAGAGCTAGGTTATAATTGTGTTGGACACAGGGGAGGCTCTCATCCCATGTGTGTGGATGCTTTGAGTTTTACATGCACAAAATGTGTACGATCATCCTGTTGATGACCTCTGTCTCGCCATTAGTTTGGGGATGGAAAACTGTGGACTTAGCGAGCTTGGTGTCCAACATCGACTAGAGACTGGACCAAAATGTGCTAAGGAACCTGCTATCCCGATCTGAGATGATAGATTGTGGGATCCCAAAGTGCACCCACACTTGTTCAAATAATAGTTTAGCAGTGGTTTCCGGTGTGATATTCTTCTTGTAGGCTGCCATAATGGCCATCTTTGAGAATCTGTCGACGACTACAAAAACATAGTCATTGCCATGCTTAGTAGAAGGAAGGTCTGACATGTAATCCATGGAGATGGATTCCCAAGGTCAACTAGGGTTAGGCAATAGAGTATAGAGGCCTTGCTTCTTGATGGTTGGTTTGGCAATGGCACATGTAGTGCAGGATCTGATGTACTTCCTGAGATCTTGTCAAAGATTCGGTCAATAGAAATAAGTCTGTAGTACTGCCACCGTTTTCTCGACCCTGAAATGCCCAGCGACCCGATTGTAGTGTGCTTCCCAAATCATCTTGGCACGCTCTCTTGAAGGAACACAAAGGTGTCCTAGGTGGAATAATAGGGCATCCTGGAGGTGAAAATCTAGAACTTTCTAACCCTCCAAGAGCGTCTGGTATGTGTGGCCGAATTTAGGGTCCCTTTTGTAGAGAAGTGGCCAATCAAAAGTCTCGTGCCCACAAGAGTTGAGCACGGTGGTTAACACCATGATCGGTGGTCGGCTGAGGCAATCCGCAACATTATTGGTGCTACCCTTCTTATACTTGATATTCAAATGGAATTGTTGCAGGTATGTGGACCACTTCTGATGGCGGTCATTCTGCAACTTCCCTTGCATCTATATGAACTGCAGGGTCTGGTGGTCTGTGTGGATGACCGTTTCCTTCCCCAAAATGTAATGCTTCCATTGTCAGTAGGCCTTCATAATGGAATACATCTCTTTGTCATAAGTGGGATACTTTCAGACTATGTCTAAAAGTGTCTCACTATGATATGCCACTGGATGCCCCTGTTGAGTAAGGACTACCCCAATAACATAGTCAGAGGCATCTCTCTTGATCTCAAATGGCTATTAAAAGTTTGGTAATGTCAGCATTGGTGCAGAGCAGAGAGGATGTTTCAACTCTTTGAATACCTTCCGTTGATATTTAGACCAAAAGATTTTTTCTTTTTCTCCTCCCTTGGTGACTTGACTCAAGGGCCATGTGTTATGAGAGAATCCCAACACGAACCTACGGTAGAAATTGGAAAGACCTAGAGAGCTATGGAGCTCTGTCAAAGTGGTTGAAGCTGGCCAATCCCGGATGACTTGGATCTTGGCCGGATCCAGATGCACCCCCCATTCATCAATAATGTATCCCAGATACTAAACTTGGGTCATGCCAAAAGCACATTTCTCTAAATTTTCACATAGCTTGTGATGCTGTAGTGTTTGGAGAACTTGTTAGATGTGGTGGGGGTGCTCTTCCCAACTCTCGCTGAAGATCAGGATGTCATCCAAGTATACCTCTACAAATGAGTTGGTGAATGGCCGCAAGATGTCATCCATCAGCCTCATGAAGGTTGTAGGAGTATTCGTCAACCCAAAAGGCATAAGCAACCATTCAAAAAGGCCCTCGTTGGCTTTGAAGGCAGTCTTCCACACATCGGAGGTTTTGATTGGTACCTGATGATATCCTAACTTCAAGTCGATCTTGTTGAAATATTTTGTTCCCTTTAGTTGGTCCAGAAGGTCATCAATCTTTGGAATCGGGTACCTATTCTGGATAGTGATCTTGTTTAGCGTCCGATAATCAATATAGAGTCTCCAAGTCCCATCCTTCTTCTGTACCAACATGATCAGGCTCCCATAGGGCAATGAACTTGGTTGCATGTGGCCTTTCTGCAACAGCTCTTGAGTCTGCCTCTTGATTTCGTCGTTCTCCAGAATGAAGCACCGATAGATTGGTCCATTGTGCTGCGGTGCACCTCGGGTCAGATTGATGAAGTGCTTGACCTAACAATATAGAGGCACCCTTGCAGGGGAGGTGGAGATGTCCTCGTACTCCTCCACGACCTTGTCCATCTGTTGTTGTCATGCGGAGGGGTCCTTTCTAGAGGTCATGGAAACCGCGTTCTTCTTTCCATGAGGGCATATCATCAGGGAAAAAAATTTCCCGGTTTTGGAAATTAGCTTACTGCATTGTTTTACAGTAACCAAAGTAACAATAACATCACGAGGCCTTGACTCATACACAACATGTCGCTTGCATAAGTATGGTTAGCCTAATAATACACCACAAAAATCAAGGGGAGCAATGTCACATAATACCTCATTTGTGAAGGGCTTGATGTTATATGGAAGGCAACACTGCTGGCTCACGCAAAGATCCCATCCTTGGTGAAGCCATCTGATGGTGTACGGTTGTGGATGTGTTGTGGTCGTTAAGCCCAACCACTTCATGACCTCTACCGAAATGAGGTTCATTTGGCTCTCACCGCCGATAATGAACTGGAGCGGGGAACCCTTTACCCACATCTGGGAGTGAAAGAGGTGTTCCTCCTCCTTTGGATCTTTGGGTTCCTCCTTTTGGATCTTCAAGGGTGGCAACAGTAGCGTTGGGCTCCGCATTAATAATCTTCTTCCCTTTGTTATTCCCCTTGTCGGGTTCTGGCTCAGAGTCAGAACATGCATCTGATTTCGAAGCTTTTAGCTCGGCCACTAGTGACCGCTTGGCCCAACACTCACTTGTTTTGTGAGTGGAGCTCTTATGGAAATCACACCACTTTCCCATGTCCTTCTTTGGCTTCGCGGTGTTGTTCTTTTTTTGTGGCTTTAGCGGGTTGTCTTGGGCCACCCCACCTTGGATTTGTCCTTTGTTCGGCAGTTTGGGGGTACCTTTCCCTTGCCTCGGATTCGCAGATGCAAAGTCTCACTTTTTCTGTTTGAACTTATGCTCAATCTTGACGGCATATCGGTATGCCATGCCGAGCGAGGAGATGTTCAGGAACTCCATCTCATCCTGGATGTAACTATGTAGGTAGCCACAGTAATTGAGAACCAAATGGTTCTCAGAATCCTTGATACCCAACTTTGTTTGAAGGGTATGAAAAACATTGGTAAACTCCAATACATCTTGGTCCCTTCCCTGTCGCAACGTTGTCCACTTTATCTATTTATCCTCGTAGCTCCCAACAGGGTAATACTGCTCCTTGATGGAATCCCGGAACGAGTTCCAAGTGGGTGCGGCTGAAAACAATGAGTTTGTACTTTCATTCTTCTGCTCACAGTAGGTTTCCCACCAGTCCTTGACATGGGGGGCTACTTTGAGAAGTGCAAAAGTGATATTTTCCCGGCTGGAAAAATCATGAACAGAAAAATATCCTTCTAGCAGATTTAACCATTTATTTACAGCGTTTGCATCTATATGACCCTCAAATACGGGAATGTCAAAGTTAAATTGTACCTTAAAGGGTGTGGTTCTTCCATAGTAGCTACTGGAAGTAGATGCGTTGCCCTTGAGTAGTCGCTGAAGGATCTGGACAAAGTTGTCCATCATCGCATTCCTTTGTCGCTCGAGGGCTTCTTCGAGCAAGATTTTGATAGGATCTCTTGCCCCCTCGTCTTTCTTTTCATCCGCCATGGGAGGCCGTCGGGATTTGTGAGGCTAGTCTTGCAAAGGTTCGACCAGTTCAAGCCTTAACTCCTTATATCCTAACCTCGTTGGGGACATGCAAAGAAAAAAAGACAAACAACAGACCGCTCTGATACCATTGATCCAGATTTAAACAGGAATGTAACAAATTATAGATATAACCATAAATACAAAGATGTAGTAGAAATAACACTTCATTTCATTAATATCAAATTTTGAAATATACTTACAAACATAATGGAAATAAGACTAGCTCGAGTGATGGTAGCTTATCTCTGAGAAGAGATGTGGTGGCTACATTCCTTAGAATTGTGTTACAATGAGGCTCAAAGGCCTATTTATTATTGAGAAATAATGGAAAACCCTAAACATCCAAAAACCTAACCCTAGGAGATGAAGCGCCAAAACTGTGAGCCCTGTTTGGGTACATCGGTACATTAAAAAGAACAATATGTTACATCAAAAAGAAAAATTATAATCTAGAAATAAGTAAAAATAATTCAACAAACTTACTTTTGAAATACTTCAAACATTTCCTCCAATGATAATTCCCCTGAGCTCACACGACATAACATTTCTTTGATAAGTTTTTCATCCTTCGCTACTTGCATTGCTCTCGAGGGTGTGATAGTCATATCTTCTAGAAGCTGCTTCATTTCATGACCTGATTTACTGTTGCTACATATCAATGGTTTAGGCCTTTTGACCTTCTAGTTTTTAAAGCCCATTTTCTCCCACATGCTAAAAATCTCATTAATCAATTCCCATATCTCTCCAGTGCTAAATGGAAACTGGAAAATGTTATCAATACCTCTAAATATATGAGTATTTACTATGCTGCCTTTTGAATTGATTTTCTCCTCAATTTGATAGCCTATTTCCATACAACATTCCTTTCGAAAATCTACAGTAACATTTATCTTATCCCCACTACATTTTTCTTCAAATTCACTATGAATAAATCTAAGCCTTTCGATGAAAGTCATAGACTCCTATATTCATTATTTGAATTATGATCCCATGCTAATAACTTTGCTTCTGTATCTGATAAACCAACATAAATGATACATTTCATTGTTTCAAAACGTGGGTTATTGGGATATTCCTCCATCAATTGCCTTTGAGGTTCTACAGAGTGGTTCCCCCCAAGCACATAATAATTGTATTCAAAACATTTTGACTTATCAAATGCTTCTTTGTTGGGAACTTGAATTGGATCAACAAGAAGCACATAATTAACCACATGAGCATATGGATTGTACCTCATTAATGTATTCAAGTTGTGACATGCAGGTGGTGTGGCTTTCTAATTTGATATTTACATTATCCTTCACTTGCCTTATAGATTTGTCTCACATTAAGATGAAATGTACGACCACTCTCAATTAAGTTTCTATTTTTCAAGTTATATTGAATGACATTTTGTTTTGTTTTAATATTGCTATCCTCTAAATAAGCTCCTAGTGTACTGATTTTCGGTTCTTTCTTTTGAATTTTCACTAGGAACTTCACTATTGGTAATGACTACTTGAGAATGTTCAACTTTACTTTTCTTCCTCCTAACATTCTCATCATTAACTTGAACATAGACATTCCTGAGCATTGTTACTTTTTGTCTTTTATGGCTCTTCTCCTTTCTAACATCAGTTCCAATGTCATCCTCAGTAACGACAACATATTCTTCAGTGTCAGTTTCAACTTCCTCATCTTCAAAATTAACCTGTCTACCTTTGCTAGATTTATTCACAAGAGGCATTTATTTATTTATTTAATTTTTTTTTATCCCTTGGATGTAGTTTTGTAGCATCATGAATTACTAATTTTTCTTGTTTGCCATATCTTCTTCTTACCCTGAGTAGAAACTGTTTACAACATTCATAATATCTTTCTCTATGAAATGGATGCCTTCCAACATAATTGAAAGAATTTCAACAAAATTCTGTCAAACAAAATATCATATGTCAATAAAAACTAAGTTATAAAAATATATCGAGACAGTTACAATAATGCAAAACACAAATATAAATAAAAATACTTACGATATCTTGTGCAATCTCATTTATGATTTGTTTAGACAACTTTGTAGATACCTCTCTTGTGTCATACAATGAATATGATATTTGATATTTAATCTTATCATGTGACTTGGGCAGTTTTGTAAGTATATAAACACCTTCAGTGTCTGGTACCAAACACATGTCTATGACCTTTCTAAGCACCTCATAAATTCCACTATCATTAGGAATATCAACATATAGATATATATGCACATCTTTGCCTTCTCTTTCTTTCACAGACCATACATTTTCTGGAAGTTTCGCTTCTTTTGTATTCGTCCAGTATGAAATCATATTCTTATCGTTTGAGGCACTTGATAGATTTGTAGCTATCAGCGCAACTTTGGTTCATTCAACAATGCTTTTTGAGGATCCACCTTTAATTTTAGTAGTCTTTCGTCCAGAAATTCACAAAAATCTTCTTTGATGCTATTTTCCTGCAAAAAAATATACATATCTATAAATCAGTAAATTACAAAAAAATAATAGCTTAAATTAACAAAAAAAATGATAAATGATAAATAATTTTGTAAAACTTAACCATTTAAAAAATAAATTAAAAAAATGCGGCCCCTTGCAGCCCCTCTTCGAAGGCCCAACGACCCGCTGTTATGGGGCTGGGGGGAGGGGGGGGGCCTGGCTCCCAACCCTCTACCCCACCTCGACGATCCAATGGCTGGCTGGGGGGGCGGGCCGATTCAATGACTTTCCGGGGTGGGGTTGGGTGCCATCCCCCCTCACCCCACCCCTAGAATCGGCTTGCCACCCTAGCGGGGGGGGCGGACGCCAGCCCCCTGGCCCCAACCCGGTGGCCCAACGGATTGTCGGGGTGGGGCGGGGTGCTGGACGGCCAACCCACTGGCTCCTCTCCCATGGGCCCATTGGGCCGACGGGCAGCACGATTGGGCCCACCACACCCACTGCAGACGTAGTGGGTAAATCTATCTCATCTAAATTTTTAATTTCTAAAAAAAATATAAATTTCATTAAACCTATTGAATTTTAAAACTTGAACACAACAAAAGAGAAACTAACTTTTCAAATGCGATAATCTTTCATTGAATATGTTGTTGATAGCAATGTAGCTACTCCACAAATTCGCTCCAAGTCTTTTAATGAACTTTGAAAAACCATGATGTGAAGTGAGGAATAACGATAATGAATTTTATGTTATAGCGGAAATTAAAGAATTGTTTTACCGCACAGTTAATGTGGGACTAATTTGTTTTTATAAAAACTTTAACATGCAAATTTTGTTATGGCGATATAGTGAACTATGATAAAATGAACATTACAAAATTGTTTTACCGCACGATGAATGTGGGATTAATTTGTTTTTATAAAGACTTTAACATATAATTCTTGTTATGGCGATATAGTGAATTATGATAAAGTGAACATTATGGAATTGTTTTACAGCACGGTGAATGTGTGATTAAGTTGTTTTAGAAGATATAATAAAAATTAAAAAAACATTCAATTGTCTAGTCATTATTATATAGTTTAAGC
Source organism: Pinus taeda (assembly GCA_000404065.3). NCBI lineage: Eukaryota > Viridiplantae > Streptophyta > Pinopsida > Pinales > Pinaceae > Pinus > Pinus taeda. Next base: position 149,503 of record APFE031726790.1, on the reverse strand, counting down.
AAAAAATTAATTTAGGTAAAAGATTTAGTTTACAATTTTAATTTAAAGATTTAGTTAAAATATTTATTTCATAAGAAAATTTTAGTTATATTTTTTCTATAAATTGTAGAAGAAAATTATGGAGGAAAATAGATGAAACGAAAATTTTGGAGGGAAACTTTGGAGGGAAATTTTCATTCTTAAAGCTATATATTATCATTAGGAGAGAGCGCATTTGTATCATTCAACCTCTTCTATTTGAAAGGAACGGATTCTTTTGATAGTGAAGTTTCGCTTTGTGAAGCATCAACATCTTCGTCTCGTAACAACTCTATTCATATTGATGAATATAACGGAAATTCTTCCACTATGAATAGAGATTCAAATCTTACACTTAGTCCTAATCCTAAGGATTATAAGAGGAACACTGATGAAATACATGATGAATAATTTCAAATAAATAAAGAGTCACATTTTCCACTTAGTCCTAATCCTATGGACTATGAGAGCATCATTGATGAAGAGCATGATGAACATTTTCAAATAAATAAAGAGTCGCGGTTTCCACTTAGTCCTAATCCTATGGACTATTAGAGAAACAATTACAGAGAGCATGATGAAGAATTTCAAATGAATAGAGTGTCACAGTGTCCACTTAGTCCTAATCCTATGGACTATGAGAGCATCAGTGATGAAGAATTTCAAGTGAATAGAGTGTCAGAGTGTCCACTTAGTCCTAATACTATGGAATATGAAAGCAACAATAATGAAGAACATGATGAATAATTTCAAATGAATAGAGTGTCATAGTGTCCACTTAGTCCTAATCCTATGGACTATGAGAGCAATAGTGATAAAGAACATGATGAATCATTTCAAATAAATAGTGTCATGGTGTCCAATTAGTCCTAATCCTATGGACTATGAGAGCAGCAGTGATGAAGAGCATGATGAAGATTTTCAAATAAATAAAGAGTCACAGTTTCCACTTAGTCCTAATCCCATGGACTATGAGAGTAGCAGTGATGAAGACGAGGATGAAGAATTTCCAATAAATCGAGTCACATTTTCCACCTAGTCCTAATTCTAAGGGCTATGAGAGCAGTAGTGGTGAAGGAAAAGATGAAGCACTTAGTCCCAATATTAAGGACTATGAGAGCAGCAGTGATGAAGGGCAGGATGAAGAACTTTCAGTAAGTAAATAGTCACATTTTCGATGTAGTCCTAATCCTATGGACTATGAGAGCATCACTAAAAATGCACATGATGAATAATATCCAATAAAAATTGAGTCAAAATTTCCATTTAGTCCTAATTCTAAGGAATATGAGAGTAGTACCTAAGAAGGGAAAGATGAAGAATATCCTCCAAGTCAGTATTTCAAAATCACAGATGATCATAGTGAGGATAACATCCACATAATGAGGAAGAAAATGCTTATACAAATGGTGATCCAATGATCGAGATGTTTCCAGGAAATATTATATTGAGGAGTAGAAGCAAACCTTTTCGTATCAATCCAAGATGTTCTAGTTATACAAGGGGTAGAGCAAAATATTTGGTGAGAAGAAGTTCTATCTGCACTCTCATTTCAAGTGAATGTTGTCAAAAAGATTGCTTGAAACATGTGAATTTCAAGTTTGCATTAGAGAAAAGGAAGAGATATTTGTCAATGAATAAAAGAATGCGAAATTCATATTTAGTGGGGTGCATGCAATTTACATTATTAGGTTATGATTATCATATTGGGTCTTTATTTATTTGTAGAAAGGCTTTCAAAATGTTTCATTCAATGGGTAATTTTCGTCTATCACAAATCCAAGAAAAATTGGAAAAGGATCCTACATTTTATTCAGAAGTACGTCATATAAAAATATATTTGATACCAACGACGTCTAAGCCTAGCGATAAGGTCCAAAATGAGTGGTATATTTCTGCTCCCCCTTCAAACACAACTATTTTTGTTGATAGAGTTGCCAAACGGACTTTGGCAGAAAATATGAAAGAAGCAATAACTGTGGAAAAACACATTCTAGCTGTAGAAAAGAAAAACGCATTAGAAGAACGAAAATCTAAGAAAGTGACTTTTAGGGATGACTCCAAGAAGAAACCAACTAAAGATCCTTTTGATCTTGAAGGTTTACAAAAATTCCTCAAAACCATGTCTAAGGAAATGGTTGATATAAAAAAACAGGTAGCAGAGACTTCATCTAAGAAATCTTCTAGACCATTTAAGAGGAATTCCCCTGCTGATCCTAAACCTCCAAATGCTATATCAAATGTCGAATCAGATGGAGAGGAAGATGAAGTTTTAGCAAACGAAGAAAAAACAGATGATTAAGAAGTGGTAGAATTACAAGGAATGTGGGATTTTATTCTTCCCAACGAAGAAACTCAAGAAGCACTGCTTGTTTCCACCCAAAGTAAAAACCCCGTTGATTTGCCAGAAACAAATCCAAAGCAGAAGGCTTCAATGCCACCTCCTTGGGACAAAACAACAGGTAAGAAGTCTTCACCAAAATCCACTCAAACCACTCCTTCTCAATTAGATTCCTCACCTTCAGCTAAAACCCTGATAATTTCTGATGAAATGGAATATAATATTGTTGATGATATGAAGAAGACTAGGGAAAACATCACCTTTCATGAGCTTAGCAAATTGAAACATCAACAGAAGCTACTCCTTAAAGAACTCAAAGCAGTACCTACTGCACCTCTTGCAGAGCTGTTACCCAATTTGCTCTCTTCTGACTTACATCCCTTTGTATTAATAGATTTCTCACCGCTAAGAATGACACTATTACTTTGGTGTGGGTTTTGAGGAGAAAAGGTCTGAAGTGTTTTATTGATTTGAAAAACAATAAAAGCTTGTTTTTCAACATCTGAGTAATTCACTTCAACCCCTTGCAAATTGGAGCTAAAGAAAGAGAATGGGGCTTCAACTTTTTCTTCATTGACTTGTGTCAAAATGGCTGCATATGATTTCTCGGAAGCAAAAGTGTATAAAATGAAATGATTTGAAAAATTTGGAGTTGCTAAAGATGGAGTATTTATGATTGCTTGTTTAATCAAGTTAAAAGCTTCATGTTCTAAGTGTCCCCATTTAAACAAAGAAATTTTCTTTATCATAGATTGAAGAGGTAAAACAATTCGTGAGAAGTCAAGGACAAATATTTTAACAAAATTTATCTGACCTAGCAAAGATTGCATTGATTTTTTATTATGAGGTAAAGGTATTTCAGAAATTTCTCTTATTCTATCAGGGTCCATGTGAATCCCTACTTTGTAAACAATGAATCCAAGGAGATTTATTTCACTTAATGCAAAGAAAGATTTCTTAGGGTTAAGAGAAATTCCATACCTTTGGCAACGCTCAAAGATTTGTTCTAAATCTCTTAGATGATTGCTACGCTTTTTGGAATATACAATTATATCATCTAAGTAGATCACTACTGATTTGTTTACTAAACATTTGAAAGCTATGTCCATGGCTCTCTAGAAAGTAGCACCAACATTAATTAGTCCAAATGGCATCTTTTGATAAGCATAATTTCCCCATTTTGTTTTGAATGTAGTTTTCAACTGGTCATCTGGATGTACTAGGATCTGATTATAACTTGAGAATCCATCCAGGAAAGACATTAGTTCTGAGCCTGCAACTAATTGCAACATCTGTTCCATAAGAGGCAATGGGAAATTGTCCTTTTGGAAAGCTTTGTTGAGGTTGTGGAAGTAGGACAGGATTGGAGACCCACCGGGAATGTCTGACAGGGAAAATAATATTGGCTTTCAGCAGTTTGTTTAATTCAGATTTAATCTATTTTTCTAAATTAGGATGGATTTTCCTTAATTTCTGTTGAACAAGCTTCTCATCAGATGTCATGGGGATAGTATGTTGAATAATAGAAGTGTCGCATGTTTTAAGATTTTCATAGTTCCATGTGAAGACATTCTTGTATTTCTTCAACAACCGTATAAAGGCTGATTTTTCATCTGATGTAAGTCCAAGGCCTAGATTAATATTTTGAGGTTTCAAGTCAGTTCCAATGTTAATCAATTCAAACCTCAGAGTTGAACTCTGAAGTTTTGAATTGGTGGGTTTTTAAAATCTATCTTTGAGGTCATATAAATCTTCCAACTTAACTACAGATTTTGGTAGAGCATTATTGGCTGTTTCTTGTTTAGGTTGGTTATCATGTTGGTCTTCATCAACTATCTGGTCATCATAAGAGCCTTATGATGTCAAAAATCTTATGATATCAGGGTCGTTATTAAAGACTCTCTAGTTGGTGATATTATCGGGAATAGAAGGCCTAAAAATCAACTCAATAGAAACACGATTAGGGCTATAATCTTTTGGTGGAATAAGCTTGGAAGAGACATTAGCTAGGAGATCGGCACTGGCATTATAGAGTCTTGGAATAGGGGAAATATTAAATTCTGTAAAGTGGGAAGTCAGGTCTTGGACCAACGACTGATAATGTTTCAAATGTATTGACAAATAGTGTATAGTATTTCTTCTCTACTTTCTCACAATTTCTGAATCTCCAAACACTTGGAGGTGTTTGATATTAAGGCCAATGGCCTTATACAAACCTTGAATTAGTGCTTCATATTCAACAATGTTGTTTGTACAATCAAATTCAAGTCGGCATGCTAACATAGTATTTTCCCCTTCTGGGCTAACTAATATGCATCCTGCTCCTACTCCATCATTGGATTTAGATCCATCAAAAAATAATTTCTAGAATAAATAAGTAACTACAGGTTTATCTACAAAATTTACGCACTTAGAAGTGTCTGTTTGGGAAAAAATTTCGACTTGAGATACAATAGAGTTTTCCAAGAAAAGTGAAGTGTAAGCATTGAAATTTCCTAGTAATGATTTGACTAAGTAGTTTTCGATGATATTGTTACTATACGCAACTAGTTCATTTTCTCCTTCTAGCTCTATGACTATGTACTTTTGATGTTTTTCGTGATCGACTATTATTTGATTTGGCTTGACATTATAGGGAAGCCACATGTGAGACCAGTGAGTTGCAAAAAAACCATGAAGTTTCTCTAACTAGTCTCTACTAAGGATTAAGCCATAGAACTCAGGAATATCAGCCATAAGAATATCAATGACTTGAAAAATTTTAGCATTTGACGAAAGTCTGATGGTTACTTGATTAAGTTCCCCAACAAATTTGACATGAGATTGATCTAACTGTACTATACATACAACAGATTTTTGGGGCTGAACATTCAACTTTGCACAAACTGTTCTAGGTAAGATGTTAGATGAAGTCCCTGAATCAACTAAACCGTTGCGTAAATTCTTATTAAAAACTTCAAAAGTAAGGAGGAATGGAGGAGTATGAGATTTAGATCTTCCTCCGATCAGAGTGATTTTGGTTGGATAAATTTTGTTTAAAGAGGTGCTAGGGGGTCTTCCCATTTCTTGGGTAGCTTGTGAGATCACAATAGCAGGAAGAGGTGTAGTAGGTATTGCTTTGAGCTCTTTAAGGACTAGTTTTCGCTGATGTTTCAATTTGCTAAGCTTATGAAAGGTGATGTTTGCCCTAGTCTTCTTCATATCATCAACAATATTATATTCCATTTCATCAAAAACTATCAGGGTTTTAGCTGAAGGTGAGGAATCTAATTGAGAAGGAGTGGTTTGAGTGGATTTTGGTGAAGACTTCTTACCTATTGTTTTGTCCTTGGGAGGTGGCATTGAAGCCTTCTACTTTGGATTTGTTTGTGGCAAATCAACAAGGTTTTTACTTTGGGTGGCAACAGGAAGTGCTTCTTGAGTTTCTTCATTGGAAAGAATAAGATTCCACATTCCTTCTAATTCCGCCACTTCTTCATCATCTGTTTGTTCTTCGTTTGCTGAAAATTCATCTTCCTCTCCATCTAATTCAACATTTGATATAGCATTTGGAGGTTTAGGATCAGCAGGGGAATTCCTCTTAAATGGTCTAAAAGATTTCTTAGAGGAAGTCTCTGCTACTTGTTTTTTGATATCAACCATTCGTTAGACATGGTTTTGAGGACTTTTTGTAAACCTTCAAGATCAAAAGGATCTTTAGGTGGTTTCTTCTTGGAGTCATCCCTAAAATTCATTTTCTTAGATTTTGGTTCTTCTGATGTGTTTTTTCTTTTCTACAGCTAGAATGCGTTTTTCTACAGCTATTGCCTCTTTCATATTTTCTGCCAAAGTCGGTTTGTCACCTCTATCAACGAAAATAGCTGTGTTTGAAGGGAAAGCAGAAATATACCACTCATATTGGACCTTGTCTCTAGGATTAGACGTCGTTCGTATCTTATTCAATAATTTATTGAAGCGAGAGTTGAAGTCTTTAATGGGTTCTTTGGGTTCGGCTTTCAAATTTGAGAGATCATTGATTAGGGTAGCTGTGGATCTATCATTTCCAAATTTAGTTAAGAATTGATCTTGAAAAGCATCCCAACTATTAATAGAACTTGATGGTAATGAGAAGTACCATAATCCTGCTTCTCCTTGTGAGGTATATGGGAATAATCTTACAACTGCGTCTTCTTCTACTACTTCATTCAAGTTAATCAATAACATGAAATTGTTTATATGTTCCTCAGCAAGTAGGCCATTATCAAGATTTAATTTTGGTAACCATTTCTTTGGATGAGTTAGTAATTTATGTAAAGGCTCGTCCATCCTAACGGCTCATGGGTTTGTCCATGGCCTCAGATGATTCTGTGCCATTACTGGTATATGAGTAGGAGAAGGTGTAGCAATGGTTGAAGGTGATTGGGTAGAGGAGGATGTAGTTCTTGTACCTCTGTGAATCACGATCTGGAGTGGCGAGGCAGATGATTGATCTTGTGATGGTATAGATGGAATGAATGAAGATGAAGATTGTGTCGATGAGAGAACCTTGCTGTGAGATTCAGATGGTGTTTTCTTTGCTTTCTTACGGCTTGGAAGAGGGAACTCGAATAGTGGGATTCCAAGTTTTTCACTCTGTGCTCTAGTTAACCGTTGAGATGGGGTAAATTGAGAGGTAACACAATCTTAGGATAACTCAAATTCTTCTTGAGATAATGAAATCCCCTGTAATTTATGAATCAAGGATTGGACTTCAGGGGCTTCAGTAGAAGAAGAATGATCTGGCTTCTTTGGAATTTCAGCAATGTGTTATGTAGTTTTCTTTGCAACTTATCACGTAGGATCAGGAGATTTGGAATGAAATCGAGAAGTTGGAGGTGATGGTGAGGGAGTTTTAATCTTAGAATGGCCTGTTGATTTGGATTTACTTGCCATTCACAGTTAGGCCCTTCTTCTAGCACCAAAATGTTGAAGCCTAAAAAATCGTTGCTTACAACATAGGGGAAACCACCTAGCTCGGACCTTGGTTGGTAGTTCCTTTTTCATTTGGTGTAGTGGCTCCGACTGGGGATAATGGGACCAATTTCCAAATCTAATTTATGATAGTGCTGATGGGTTGATATGTGATATTTTGGAGTAATATTTAAGCTAAAAGTAATCAAATCTATACTAATAATCACATGTATATATCCTAAATTTAACACTATCTAGTTATGACTATACCCGAGAATAAATTTCAAGGATGCAATCTACAATAATGTCTTCAAGCAGTTGGTAATAAAGATCATTCATCTGCAATAAAAAATGAAATTGTTTTAACAATAATCGTTTCATATAAAAAGATTGTGAAAGATATATCGCATAAGAAATTATTCATGTATTCAACATAAAATTTAGGCCATCATCATACAAAAGTGCATAATGCTAACCAAGGTTCAAACTTTTATACATAAACAACTTGAAGAGAAGTTATTGCTTAATACATAAGTAAAACAAAATTACGAGATAAAAGTACCATTTGTAATAAGTCCTGCTCATGTGATTCAACAATATTGATCTACTTCCAATCAATCCAACACCATCTAATAGTACAAAAGTGAAATTTCAGTAGAAGATGCCAAATAAGATAAAAATAAATCTTGTTTCATTCATTTAACCAAAACTTCCTCAAAGGGACAGAAGTGCATGTTTTGAAGATTGTTTCTGATAAAATTTCTGGACCTCTCTCTAAATGCATGAGAGGGGTTTAAATACTAAACTATAAAACTAAAAATAGATTATTACAAAAATAGTTGAGGAGGTTTAACGACCTTCCTCAAATTATGCAAAATAAAACAAAAATAGAAATGAACATGGTGACTAACTCCTTTGTATTTGATCCTTAATATCACAGATGTTTGTGATGAGCTTAAGCTGTGATGGTCGGCCGATTTTAGATTTCAACTACACAATGAACAAGGCGTTGGTCATTGCTGGCACCATTTTCTTTGTGGAAGTGGTCAGGCATTGCAGGGTCATCCACTGGCTATGAGGTTTCACTAAATGTCGCCAATATGATTCCCAATTTAACCTGGTCATTTGCCTAATTACTTCTCCTTTTTCCTCTGTTGCCTACCTCTACTGTTGTTCGAGTTGTTTGACATTTGGAAGAAAACTTGGAAAGGACTCTGCTACCAGGTTGGCGCTATGTAAATTTTCATTGATGTTCTCGATAACACTGTTTGCTGCTACTGCTACATCTGCTGTTGCCTTTTCTGTCTGTCTAAGCCTAGAATCCCAGTATGCAAATAAAATTTCCTTGTGTGATTCCTCCAGTTTAGGGAAGATGGCCTTTCTCTCATCTTCTGAATTATGCTAGGTAATGAAGTCAGAAACTATTTTCAAGGTTTCATCATATTCGAGTCTCATCTCAATGACTTGACTCGTCAACTTGTCACTTGTCTCACAATAGGAATTCCATTGCGAGATCTTTTGGCATAATATTTCCTCTTGGTGCATCAGCTGGGAGTTAAGGCTAAGCACTTCAGTAATAAACTGATCAATTTTTGGATCATCTTTATGCAGATCAGTTATTCCTTGTATTTGTGCTTCCTTCTTTGCTAATCTGGCTTGATGTTTTATTTGCATCTGCTCGAATTCTTGTTGGAGCTTAGCTAAGTGTGATTCTGCTTGTTGGTTAGATTTTCCTTGCTGTAACTGTTGTTCTAACAACAAAATTTGATTTTCCCTTTCCTTGAGAAACATTTGCGCCTCTGTTGCTTTATCGATAGTTGTTGTAGAATAGGCTCCTACAAACTGTGATAGTCTAGTAAGGTTCTCAGATGGGTCGATGGGTGAGGCTTTCCAAACAATATCCACCGGTTCATTATCGGGAGTAGCAGTTGTAGCATCCAACTTCCTCTTCTTCGTCTTTTAAGAACGACTTTGTGGGTAGGGCTATAGAATACATCTAAAGGAGGAATCTCCTCAATCCTGAAAATAATTTCAGAGGTAGGAGTGACAGGAATGTTCTCTACCTCTTGAATATTTACAGTTTTCTCTACTGCAATTTCTTGAGCTGTTCTGTGTTATTGTTGGAAATAAAACTTGGGGGGGGGGGGTGAATCAGTATTAGCAAAGAAATAACTTTTTCATTTCCATACTTAGATTCATATACGCTACTTCAGTTAAGGGAACCCACGTGTACATGCAACTGTGTTTAATGCAACTAGCGTATATCCAGTAAACTTATGATTCAGTTAATCCATTATATGTTGATCTTTAATCAGTGCACCAGAACTTCAGTAACCATATGAATAGTAAACAGGTGCAATAAAGTAGAACAGATCATCACACATAAGAAGCACACATGAACACCATGATACAAGGTGGAAACCCAATGCAGGACAAAAGCCACCTCCTGCTGTTTTCTTTAAGATAAGAAAAACCTGTTTACAATCTTGTACTGGCGCAGACTCATACCAGTAAGCAGGCACCCACCTACAAAAGGATACAACCTTCTCTCATTCTCGAGCTACTACTGGAAGGGAGCTACAACCCCCTAGCACTTGTACTAGCCGATCCATTTACTAGTACGTAGGCGTCACTCTACTGAAGGCTACAACCTTCTTGATTCATCACAACACCATAATATGAAGGCCACGTTTCATCCAATTTTCATACTGTACCCATACACAACATTGAAGCACAAAATTAATCACCACTACAATACAACCATCAACTACACTTGCATCATTCATTTCTGAATCACAGAACACTGAATCACTGAAGCCCTGTTAACAAAACATAGTCACGAAAACACAGAGCAGAACACAAAACTCTGCAACAACAACCAGATCCAACTGCAACTTCAAATATCATATCTCACAATGTATACACTACTATGATCAACCAAACCAGCATGTATACGTGATTTTACCAAAGCCAACCTGTGTACAGATCTGCAAATATTTACTCATAACTTTGCAACTATTCCAAACATTAGTCATACCCAGATCATAACATTTATACAATAAAGCATGCTTCAATAATTCAGATCTAGTCTATCCATGATCAAACCACATAATGATAATGCATTCCAAGCCTTATGATCCTGATCCATCATCCATCTTCAACTGCATAGGTGCATCCTTGGTTCAGATCAAGCAAAGCATCACAAACCCATAACTAGCATACTAGCTCTCACACTTCATCAGATATTCAATCCTTGCACCCTTGCCCTTTGGCCTAATGCTCTTCTTCTCTTATATAGGTTTAGGCCTCTCTCAATACCATGGTCCAAAATCACATAGGACCAATACCTTGGACCCAATACCTGGGGTCAATACCTCGGACGAAATACCATGGACCAAATACCACAGACCAAAACTTAGTTTTCCGACATGTACACGCCTTTCCTTCTGTGAAAGTGTGCGTGCACGTTATACATGCCCTTGTATATAGTGAACCTGCGTGTATACACTACTTGGTATATAGTGAACCTACGTATATACGCGACTAGGTATATAGTGAACCTGCGTATACCTTTCTTTCTTCATTCTATGAGTATGAACTGTGATCTGTCATCTGAGTGAGTTGCCATCAAGGACAACACTTGAGTCATACCTATATCATAATTCCAACAATCTCGCCCTTTGGACATGATGGAAATAACCAAACCAAGTCACTCTCCCCCTTTGACATCAAGGGCAAAGGGCAGACCAAGATATTCTCTCCCTTGATATACATTCTGCTGTCCATACTCCCCCTTTGTACATGCTGAAATCTCTGATTGAGCTCTTTGTACATGTTGAGATGTACCAATCCATCCATGCTTCCTCTAAGTACATTTTGATTGAACTCCCCCTTTATACATGCCAAGATGTACCAATCCGTCCATGCTCCCCATGAGCACATGCTGAGTCTGCAAAAATATTTTTCAAGAAAATAACATGACTCTACAACTCAACTAAGTGAGTATGACCTTCCTATAACCAATGACTCATACATACATCAATCTCCCAACCAAGTGGGGATATACCAAATGTTTATACATGACTGAAATAGATATTATTACATCATCCTTCCCATGCAAAGTGGGGTTACAAATTGGGTCTTTTCATGACCTTTACATCAAATGATATACATGACTTTTATAACAATCACCAGCAATCTAAACAAGACCATGATAGTCATTAGCAACTATCGTACACCATATATGATTTGCACCATAAGCATCTGTGACTAGCATCCAAACCTATAACCTGCAATCCATTCTCTTGGCCAATCAACAACCAGTAGCAAGATGTATCAATAAGCATCATCACCAAAGAATTCTAACCATAATGCCAACAATTATGCATTATTCAAAGCATATGCTCCTCCTCAACCTGTGCCAACCAACATATACCATGACCGAACCATATCTGTTGAGATTGCAACAAGATGATGGAGCTTAGTGAAAAGAGTCGTCTTCACTAAGTGGGCCCGCAGGCTATTTTTGGCGCAAGTCTATTTTTAGACTATGTCTATTTTTAGACATATGGATCATGTCTATGGATTGCAGGTTGCTGTTTATGGATGATTGATCAAGTTGGAAAAAATAGATGGACTTCTATTTTTGATGAAAGTGGAGTGATCACAGCGGAGTGACTGCTCAGTCTAAATATAGAACAGTCAAATATTATTAGCTCATAATAATATTTAGACTATAAACTTTGTCTTATTCTCTTGGAGCACTTCAGGATGAGCTACGGATGTGGTACATGCAGATCCCAGAAGGAAATACGTGGTTACCTATGGGATGACTAATATTTGCATGCAGGACTTCAGTTAGAACTCAAGTGAGTTGAGTTTAGTGGACTGGAGGTGCAGTTGATGGAGTTGTGTTCAGTTTAGCTTTGTTAAACTGGTTGTATTTAGTCTAACTGGCGAATAGACTAGAGATGAGTTGGGTGAATTAGTTATTAATTAATTCACAAGTTATTAACTCATAATACAACTAATGAATACATCAGTTAACTCAGTTGCATGTCAGTGCATGTTCAGTTCAACAAGGACAGGTGGTAGAGAATCAGATTGCTATCAGTTGTGACTATAGTTGTGCACCAGATCTTACACAATCAAGGGATTGAGTATGCCAATGAGGTTGCCCACGTATTTTCCCACATTGTAGCTTGTGCTCACGTGATTTTTCCAAGTAAATACTAGTTTGCTTGAGCCATTATCATTCATTCTCATGCAGGTATTGAGCAGCAGAGGCGGGCAAGCAGCGGAGGAGATTTGAGCCAGTGATTGATTCAGATCTGAGCTGTATTGTGTGTAACAGAGGTGGAGATACTTGTGAGAAGTATTATGCTGTGTAATGTTACATGACTCAATCATTAATATACAGATAGTTGGGGTTTTTAGCGAGATGCTTTCCCCGGGATACATACTGTGTTAATGTGTGAATGCTCTTGATGTTTTATTGTTATTGATGCTGCTATATTGATGATCAACGTAGAGGAGCTTATGTATTGTGTATGTTTTCCGCAATAGTACATGATCAGGATAATCTCCATTGAATATGTGTTAAATTATTCAAAATTTCTACAATATCAAACCTCTTTTCCTGAGTATATTCTACTGCTTTTTCTTCAAAGCTCCATATACGTGACTCTGCAGCCTTTAACTCGTGTATACACGCGACTTGTCTTCATGAAACTTGCGTATGAGATTTAGAACATTGAGGTTCCACACTTTCAGCTCCTTCTTAGTCTGTCATGTCTGTATACTCTGGTATGCCACATATTTTTTACTGTACTTCCTTTTCTTCCATATCTTCGACTGTGATGATGTTTTCTCCTTTTGGTATGGTGCTCGTACTTTGTTCCTGCATTCCTTTGCTATATTTCCAAGCTTATTACATGCATAACATATTACATGTTTCATATTACTTCTATAGCACTCAACAACTTTGTGACCAAACATATTGCAAGAAAAACAATATCCCTTAAAGTACCTGGAACGTGATGATCTCTCTATGTGATGGTCTTGAACCATTCTACTTCTGCATCTGGCTGCAACATGTCCAAAATTATGACATACATAACATTCAACATTATTCATCGGAGGAAATAACCATCTATCACTTCCATATTTAGGAGCAAAAGATTTTCTTTGAATATTATCTTTCCTTGGTTGTTGATGGGTTTGACCTCTCATCTCCTTGTTGAGCATTTCAGATTTTGCATTAGAGTTCCTTGTCTCACCTTGTGAGCTAGATTCACCTTCAACAGATTCATAAAAACCAAGACCAGTTTTGATAGCAGGTGACCTTTGACTACTAAGAATATCATCCAAAATCTTAGTACTGTCTTGAAATCGTAATAGTTTATCTTTTTCTTCTAATTTACCTTTCAAGATATTTACCTCAACCTGATGTTGTTCTTCCTTTTCTAGATATTGCTTCTTCAAGATTTCTTTAGACTTTCTTCCTTCTTCCACTTGTTGCCTTGTTTGAGAATCTCATTTTCTTGTTCTCCATTATGCTCCTGCAACATTTGACGTACTCTAAAGGCACACTCCAGCTGAGCTTTTAAGCTGATAACTTCTTCTTTGAGGGAACTCTCCCTTTTGTTAAATAGATCTTGTTGATCTATGAGTTTATCTGATGCTTCATTTTCTTGCTCATCTTCAATCTGAGGTGATTCAGAATCTGAATACTTGCTTCCACTCAACGACAGGCGGTCATTGTTCCTTTGAGCTGTCTTCTTCTTCTGACGCGCTTTCTTTCCCATTGTTCTATGGATCTCCTTCAAGCGATCAAGCTTATACCAAAGGACCTGCTCTGATACCCATTGTTGGAAATAATACCGAGAGGGGGGCAAGTGAATCAATATTCGCAAATCACTAACCTTGTCATTTCCATACTTAGATTCATATATGCTACTTCAATTAAGGGAACCTATGTGTACGCACAACTGTGTTTAATGCAACTAGCGTATATCCAGTAAACTTATGATTCAGTTAATCCATTATATTTTGATCTTTAATCAGTGCATCAGAACTTCATTAACCATATGAACTGCAAACAGGTGCAGTAAAACATAACAGATCATCACACATAAGAAGCACACATGAACACCATGATATAAGGTGGAAACCAATGTGAGACAAAAACCACCTGCTGCTGTTTTCTTTAAGATAAGAAAAACCTATTTACAATCTTGTACAGGCGCAGGCTCATACCAGTACGCAGGCACCCACCTGCAGAAGGCTACAACCTTCTCTCGTTCTTCAGCTACTATTGGAAGGGAGCTACAACCCCCTAGCACTTGTACTAGCTGATCCATTTATTAGTACGTAGGCGCCACCCTAGTGAAGGCTACAACCTTCTTGATTCATCACAACACCATAATATGAAGGCCACGTTTCATCCAATTTTCATACTGGACCATAAACAACATTGAAGCACAAAATCAATCACCACTACAATACAACCATCAACTACACTTGCATCATTCATTTCTGAATCACCAAACATTGAATCACTGAAATCCTGTCAACAAAACACAGTCACCAAAACACAGAGTAGAACACAGAACTCTGCAACAACAACGAGATCGAACTGCAACTTCAAATATCATATCTCACAATGTATATGCTACTATTATGAACCAAACTAGAGTGTATATGCACTTTTACCAAAGCCAACCCATGTATAGATCTGCAAATATTTACTCATAACTTTGCAGCTATTCCAAGCATCAGTCATACCCAGATCATAACATTTAGACAATAAAACATGCGTCAATAATTCAGATCTAGTCTATCCATGATCAAACCACATAATGATAATGCATTCCAAGCCTTATGATCCTGATCCATCATCCATCATCAACCGCATAGGTGCATCCTTGGTTCAGATCAAGCAAAGCATCACAAACCCATAACCAGCATACTAGATCTCACACTTCATCAGATATTCAATCCTTGCACCCTTGCCCTTTGGCCTAATGCTCTTCTTCTCTTATATAGGTTTAGGCCTCTCTCAATACCATGGTCCAAAACCACATAGGACCAATACCTTGGACCCAATACCTGGGGTTAATACCTCGGACGAAATACCATGGACCAAATACCACAGACCAAAACCTAGTTTCTCGACATGTACACACCTTTCCTTCTGTGAAAGTGCATGTGTACGTTATACGCGCCCTTGTATATAGTGAACTTGTGTGTATACACTACTTGGTATATAGTGAACCTGCGTATATACGTGACTAGGTATATAGTGAACCCGCATATACCTTTCTTTCTTCATTCTGTGAGTCTGAACTGTGATCTGTCATCTGAGTGAGTTTCCATCAAGGACAATACTTGAGTCATACCTGTATCATAATGCCAACAATGGAGTATGTTGCTCTGGCGTTTGTTCCTCTGCATGGAGTTTTTTATTAAAGTGCTCTCATTCTTCGTCTAAATCAATCACTAGGGGTTTTATTGGCTGGGTGTAGGTGGAATGAATTTCAGCCTGATTTTTAGCTGGCGTTTGTTCAACTGTCTTTTCTGTAGACTTGGCTATATCTTTTTCTGACTCCTTACTTTTTCTTCTCCCATTTTGTGATTGTTGTTCTGAGTGCTCTGACTCCTTGGTAGAATTTTCTTGGGATTTTGCTTCAGAATCAACTTTAGAATTTTCTTTAAAACTCCCTTCCAGACTCATGCCGGGAGTTGGCTCCCTTATTGGTTCAATCTGCAATTGGTCCAATGGTCCCTTTAACAGTCTCCTCTCTCTATATTCATGAAAGGCCTCGAGCTCTCCCGGGTCAAAAAGTAGTGATGCCATGTGCTTCACTTTTGTGAATGTCTCTTTCTGTAAAAATATGTCATTAAATGCATCTTTCTCATGACTGATTACCTTCATGTTTACCATGGTAGTAAAGCCTTTGGCAATGCCAAATGGTTCATATTGCCTTCCTGGGAATTTAGGTAATTGTAGAGATAACATGATCTTTGCTTCTTTAAATGCATGCTCCACATCATGTAGTGCAAATGCTCCACACTGCAAAGGGAATGTAGGTGAAATGACCTTTTTTGCTTCCTTTAATGCTTTGCTTAGCCCACCCTCACTAGCTGTTTGATAGGCTATCTCTTTGGCCATTAATTTGTCTGGAACATAGTATGGGAGGACATGTGGTGAGGTAATGCTGCCAAATACCCTGATATACATGAATGTTTCCTCTCCAAACCATCTGGCCAATGTGAGGATATCTACCTCGGCTTCCTTGGAAAACCTAGGGGCGTCTCGGTTGTAAACCTGTTTGTGGATAGGAAGCATGAATCCATGAAATTTTTTGTAAAAATGTGGGTGAAACTTAGTTTCCCACATGTCTTTATGGTATATATGAATGGGAAGTTGATCTTGGACAGTCCACTTCCATCCCATGATAGGAAATTTTTAACCAAAACAAATTGCATCCATCACATAGGCACTCATAAAAAATGGAGGGTAAACTCTCGTTGAGACACTCCTTTTCCTCTTACAATCGATTATTTCTTTTGCTAAATTATCAGACAAAATTTGGGTCCAATTCATTATAGTTGCGTTTACGGCTGCAAATATTAATGGAAGCCATTCTTGGGAAAATTTTGTGCTATCGGGCTTGCCAAACATCCTACATAGCATGGCCGCTGCAAAACTATGAGGGGGAGAAATAGATGCAGTATAGTACATACCATTTTTGTCATTTTTGATTTTTTCCTCATTATTTGACCAGGTCTAGGTGCAATCTGTTGGGTCCTCATTCTCTCTGGCAAACTTCTCAATGAACTGTTTGTTGTAGAAGACTTGTGGCTTTGGTAGGTGGTACATAAGTCGTAGGTTGCCCGACCAAAAAGATCCCATAACCTCTTGGCTTCTGGTCCTGAATTCTCTGTTTGAGATATCATTCTCATTAATAACCCATTTAACCATATCTGTATAAGGGATTATCTTTGGGCGCGTAGCTATGCGATGCAAAAATGAGCATGCCATCTAAAAAATGGAGGCATCTGAGGAATCACAACCGTCAACTGTGACATTTGTTTCCAGAAGTCTTGGTTCCTCTTCTTCTAATATATTATACATGGTTTCCCATGTAGAGGTTCCTCCATCTCTACTGCATGCGGCATTCAAAAATAGAGGAGTCATTTCTGATTTCTCAGACGCGATCGCCTTGTCTTTCTTCACCATCGTTCCCAAAGATTTTTTCTGTGGATTGTTCCCAAAAGTGGAGAAAAACAACAACTATCAGATATACAGAGATAATAATGAATGTGAATTGGAATAATACAGACAACTTGTAAAGGTGATAAAAGGAGTTTTATTTGAGCGCAAGTAAGAAGATATCATATCACGTTGAATGGATTTTCACACATAAATGCCATTAACCTTCACTAAATTCCCACTAATGTGTTGTTATCTCTTAGCTTTAATGCTCATAAATGTCTGCATCATAAGTCGGGAAGAAAGCTTCTAGGATGGTGAGCCTTTGAATTGCCATAATGCCAATTTTGCGATTTACAAAGCAATATCGCATTATTCCTTTTTGCTTTTCTTATCGTCTCTTATGTTTCTACGAGATGTGAGATGCAAGCCGCTTGTTATTATTACTAAGACATAGCTCATTTGTTAGGTTTTTTATGTAAAGACATTTTTACTAAGCAATGGACCTAAACATTTGTTTGTAATGTATGTCGGGAGTGGGTTCGGGTCTTGATCGCATTTCGCAATTTCGACAAGCGGTAAGTTTGCGGTGCTCTTTTAAATGCTCGAAATGCGATGCGGTAAGGGAAATGGTGCGATCGCAATTTCGCATTTCTCTTGTTTTTGAGGTAACTTATTAAGGTGTGCCTTCTACGAATAGCGATATACGATGCGAGACTTACTTTTGATGAGAAATACCTAAGGACCTAGTTTATATAAGAAACTTAGTAGTTTCAAAGCATTTGTCCAACCGGGGCTTCCAAGAACTAATAACTCAACCCAAGCTAAGGAAACATGAGAACCAACCAAAACAAAACAAGGAAATAAACCCACAATCTCCATGGCTATCTAGGAAATGGAAAGGCTAGGCAATCCATTATCAATCTAGTCAATCCTCAATGCCAATGACAGATCATGACTAAAAATCCACATGCATATGCCATGCATGCCAAAACTAGTGAGGACTACATGCAACTCGGTACCTACAAGAAAATCCTATTATAGCTGCTAATCCCGATGTCCTCTTGCACTTTCCTACTCTTACTTTTCATTTTTGCTCCAAAAATACAAGTATGCCACACCCTCTAAGAGTGCTCCAAGAAAAACTCTAAGTATCCAAGAGTATGAAAGAGAGAGAGAGAATAATGAGAGAGCTACAAAACCGAACTGACAAAAGGTTAGCAAAAGCCTTTTTATGAATGAGGCCTCTATTTTCTTCATTTTCCATTATTTTCCTTCATTTTCCTCCTCATATGCAACCTGTGACCTTTAACCTCCATTTTCTTCTATTTTACATTATTTTCATAAATAAATGTGCCAAAAATGCCATTTTTCCTTTCTAAAACCTTAGACATTGCCTTTGCCAATTTCCTTAGCCATTAATAGCTAGATGAACACCCACACTAGGATGTCTTGCCCAACATTCAACTTGGAATAAGTTTCCCATCAACCATGGTTATTATTTTTCCTCTATTAAAATTTATTAGATGGATTTTTCGCCAAGGCTATTACCAATCCCATGGATTGATGAGATTCTGGACTAGCTCAAGGGGGCCAAATATTTCAGAAAGATTGATTTGAATTACAGTTATCACCACGTGCCAATTGAACCCTCCGATGTGTGGAAGATTGCCTTCAAATCCAAGGAGGGCCTTTTCGAATGGTTGGTCATGCCTTTCAGGTTGACGAATTCCCCACAACCTTCATGAGGCTAATGGACGACATCTTGTGACCCTTCAACATTTCATTCATGGTAGTGTATTTGGATGACATCCTGATCTTCAAACAGAGTTGGGAAGAGCACCTACACCATATTCGACAGGTCCTCCAAACCCTGTGATAACACAAGTTGTGTGCCAATTTAAAGAAATGCACTTTTGGTATGACCTAGGTTCAATATATGGGGTACATCATTGATGAGCTGGGTGTGCATGTGGACCCAACCAAAATACCAGTTATTCAAGATTGGCCAACCCCAACCACT
Source organism: Pinus taeda (assembly GCA_000404065.3). NCBI lineage: Eukaryota > Viridiplantae > Streptophyta > Pinopsida > Pinales > Pinaceae > Pinus > Pinus taeda. Next base: position 129,976 of record APFE031726790.1, on the reverse strand, counting down.
CTAATAGAGCTATGTATCTTTATGGGTCTTGCCAATTTCTACCACAGGCTCATGTTGGGTTTTTCTTATATCACTTGGAATTTGAGTCAAGACACCAAGGGAAGAGGGAAAAAAAAGTTATTTTGGTCTAAATCCCAACATAATGAATTTACCGAGTTGAAGCATCACCTTTTATCTACACTATTGCTCGCATTACCAGACCAACAACCATCCGAGAATGAGACAAATGCCTTTGACTATGCTATCGGGGAAATTCTTACTCAGTAGGGGCATCTGGTGGCATATCACAGTGAAACACTTTCAGACACAGTCCGAAAGTATCCCACCTATCACAAAGATATGTATTCCATTATGTAGGATTGTCGATAATGTAAGCATTATATTCTAGGGAAGAAAATGATCATCCACACAGACCACTGATTCCCGAAGTTAACACATAGACAATGAAAGTTTCAGAACCATCTCCATCTGAAGTGATCCACATATATGCAACAGTTCCATTTTAACATCAAGTACAAGAAGGTAAACACCAATAATGTTGCAGATTGTCTCAATTGACCACCAATTATGGCATTGACCATTGAGCTCAACTTTTGTGGACACGATACTTTGGGGTGGCTGCATATTTACAAGAGTGATCCAAAATTCGACCAAATTCTCCTGAAAGGTAAGCAAGTTCCAAATTTTCATCTCTAGGACACACTATTATGCCACCTGGGACACCTCTGTGTTCCTTCAAGTGAGCGTGCCAAGATGATTTGGGAGGTGCACTACAGTTGGGTGGATGGACATTTCAGAGTAGAGAAAACAATGGCAGTGTTGCAGAAGTATTTTTATT